>JAPPVO010000014.1:105367341-105494607 GCA_030407325.1 Camellia japonica | reverse complement strand
GTTCATGACGTGTTTTATATTTGTATGCTTCAAAAGTATGAGCTAGATCTATCACACATGTTGGATTGGACGGAGTTAGAGGTAGACAAGGATGCTTCGTATGAGAAGAGACCGGTTAGAGTTTTAGATACTCGAGACCAAGTCTTGCGAGGCAAGACAATTCCTTTGGTAAAAGTGTTGTGGCGACACCACGGGGTAGAGGAAGCCACATAGGAACGTGAGGCAGAAGTGTGTGAGAAGTATCCGGACCTATTTATTGATGTTTGAACATGTATTAAAAACTTTGTTCAGTTAATATAATATAAACATTGTATATATTTTGGAATTTGAATTGTATATTCAATATTGAAAACTCGTTTATCATATTGATGAGAGTGGACGACTGGTGGATGGGTCATGGTGATGAATTTAGATTACTGTCATTGTTTTAATTGGTTTAAACATGGTTTTAATGTTTGATTTCAAATGTCAAGGATGAAATTCCTAAATAGGGAAAGATTATAGCGATTATGGTTTAGACCCAACCCATTTGATGTTTTGGATCCGGGTTTCTTTGTCATACATAGTTATTTATGTCTTGTTTCCCTTTATACCTCTTTGAGTTTGGTTTTTGGGTTGTGTTGGTCATGTTCGAAATAGGTTGGTAGCTCGTTTTTCAAATTGTCGTTGCCCAGAATTTTGCTCCTACGCTCGAGCGTCACTTCTTGCGCTCGAGCGGCCTTTGTGAACTCTCAGTACTTTTGCAGGCTTGCAAAACTACTGGAAAGTGGTATTCTTTGCTCCAGCGAAGCTTCTTGTGCTCAAGCAGTGTCGGCTTAAGCGGCCCTTATTGCGCTAGAACGTTGGCCTTTTGTCTGTAACACTACTGGGAGTTTGTATTTCACGTTCGAGCGATAACTTCTTGTGGTCGAGCGGTCACATCTTTTGTGTCTTACACTTGAGAATCACTTGTTGTGCTCGAGCAGTCTATGCGTATATTAGTCCGTAAAAGTCACTTTTTACATCATTTTTTCATCTCTCTCTCTCTCTCTTTCTCTAAACATTTTAAAACCCTTAGTTGAGACCCTCTCTCTAAAACTCACCTGCTCTCTACAAATACACCTAGATCCGTTGACTTTTTCACCCGTGTTCTTTTGTTAAAAAGGTAGAGCTTGACAAGGGCTTCGTTCTAATCAGAGCACAATTGGTTTTTGGCGTCTTTGGGTTTTCTACACTCTCTCTCGTCTTCTAAAACTTGAGGTAGGGATTTTTTACACCTTGTAAGAGTTTTAACTTAATTATTTGCGAATTCTAAACAACATTGTGATTTTGGAGGTTTTTGGAACAAACCTAGGGTTTTGGGTAAAAATCAAAAGACGAGTTTTTCAAATGGATCCTTAAAAATGACTATGATGTTGGTAAAAATGTTGAGTTCAGAAGAAATTGTTGATTTTGATACTTGGGGTTAATTTTGAAAAGAAAATGAATTTTGCCCTAAATGCCTCAAATATTGATTTTGTATAAATAATGAAATTGATGTTAAAATCGTGAAATTAGATTGATATTGATGAGGATGGTGGAGTTGGATAAATATTATCATTCACCTCTTAAAATTTAGAAAGTTGATCTTTACTGAAAATAGTATATCTGTTTAAAAATATCTATTTTGGGCTATCGGTGGAAGATAGTTATGATTGTTGTAGAAATTGCAAGAGAATTAGGAGGCTTGAAACGATTTTCGAATTTATTTGCATTGGTCAGTATTTCACATTATATACATTGCACATGTGTATTGTTTTAAGAAAAAGGGTGAATATGGGAAGGATTTGTTGTTACATTAAACAAGTTTGCATGTGTGTCTAGGGTGAAAGTCCCGAAAACTGCGCATATACATGGGTGTCGATCCCATGGACAAAATTTCTGTGAAATGGAATAGTAGTGCTTGTATAGCCTACGTAGGTCCCAACTTACAGTTTTCTCCGAACGAAATTTTTGGGAAAGGTTGTATTGTTTTGAAATTCCCAGAGTGTGATTTACTGTCCTATTTTCTATTGTAAAGGAAACGATTTATGAAGCACGATATTAATTTGGCATTAAATGGTTTTGGAAAAGAGATGAAAAATATTTTGGCACGAGCATTGCATATGCATCTATCTTATAGCTTTGTTAAGATTCATATACTGTGTTGGAATATCTCTACTAGGTTTTAGCTCACCCTATGTAGGAAAAACATTTTAGGTGCTGATGATATGCTTCCGCCAAGGCAGTAGCTTAGGAAGACTTAGAGCGAGAGCTTCTTTTGTGTATTTGCTATATTTATTTTGTACAAGCCAAAGGTTCTAATTGTATTAGATTTAAGTCCACTTTTGTTGTAACCAAGTATCGTTTTGGAAAGATGTAAGCCCTTTAGGGCATTTCTTATTTGCCTAACTTTCATTTTGTCTCTTTATTATATCACTCTTTTGTAAAGCTTAATTGCAAATCAACGAAAGATAACTACTTTGTCATTGTGATCACTCATTGATGCTGTGTATGGGTTGTAGTAATTATTTCGAGGCGTCATAATTATAATTATTGGGATTTCTACTGGATTATATGTTCATTCCACGTTGTTGATAACTTTTTAAGTGCAGAGTTTGAAATTTTACTTAGAGTTGGAAAGCTCCCTTTATCTTCGGCTATGGGGCCTTTTTATGTGTAGGCAGAATGTTGTATTTGTCAAGGGTCAAACCTTTTTTTATTTATGCAATTGTAAGTCTAAGGGCATTTTTATCAATTGTAATCCATTGTTGCATCATATGTATAAACGAAAGGGAACTTCTATGGCTTATCTATGATTAATGATTGTAGCTTCCTATGTTTCTTTATGAAAATGGATAATAATAACGGATATGGTAATGTTGATCGGGTTCTAAAATACGGAGCGTTACAACTGAGGTTGAGTATTGTGCTCTTACTGACACTATTCAGGGACTTGTGTGGCTTTGTTGGCTTTATTTCTGATATGAGGGTTTTCATCCTGTTGCCACTAACCTCTATTGTGATAATTAGGGTGTTATTCAGATTGACATAATGATGTCTTCCATGGTCGTACAAAGAATATTGAGATTGATTGTCCTTTCATACGACAACATGTTACTAGTGGCACTGCTCGTTTTCTCTTTGTTACATCTCCCGATCAGACAGTCGATATCTTCGCCAAAGCTCATCCTCTGAGATACTTTTTTGGCTTACTTTCCAAGTTGAAGTTGATCTCTCTATAGGGCCGGTCCTGAGATTTATGGAGTCTTAGGCGAGCTTTGAAAGTGGGGCCCTCCTACATATATTTTTATTAAAAAAAAAACAATAAAATAATAAGTTACTAATAATTTTTTTTATTATTTAGTAGCTACAAAAAGTTTCCTTACACATATAATTATTAAAATTTATTTTCATATATTAAGATATGAAAAAATCATTACAAAGACTCAAAAAAGATAAAATAGCGTCTTGTTAATTTATAGTTTAGCAATAATCAACACACAACATAAATTCACTGATATCTGATAACGAAATGATTATGTTATTATAATATGATATCTGACACAATCATAATTCACACAAATCACAATTCACTAATTATTTGATAACAAAACACAAATTATTGAAAAAAAATGAGAGAAAAAATCAAGGCAAAATTATTCAATAAATTATGAGAAAGAGAGAGGTAAAAAAAAGGAGGGCAAACAAAATTAAGGAAAAGAAATTAGGGTAAAATTATTCAATTATAATATGATAAAGAGAGATGGGAAAAAAATTAAGATAAAGTTATTTATTCTATTAAAATCTTGACATTAGACTCTATTTGTACCCATTATATCATACATATTCGTTTGGATTAATTATATAAAATTTTAATTGGGCCTAACAATGATTATATATATATATTTTTAATTTGGTTCAATAGATTTTTTTGAGCAACCTTTTAGACTGGGTTTCAAACAATAAAAAAAGATTGAGTTTTAAACTTTTAATATAATATAAAACTAATAAATTTGGGATCTTATTTTGAGCCAAAATTTGAGAGCCCTAGGCACAGGCTTTAGTGGCCTTAGCCTAGACCGGTATTGTCTCTATATTACCACCTTGAGCTTGAGGAGGAGAGGTGCTAGAATATATTATATATAGATTACCATAGTTATATATATATATTATAGTTGTCTCTATATAATATATTATATTATATATTATGGCTTATTTTGAGAAGTGGATTAAAAGTCACTTCCTAACTTTTAATCCATTTCCCTCTCTCTCAAAAAAAAAAAAATAAATAAAATAAATCAAAAAACAGCTTTTAACCATCTTCGCAAAATACTCTTATATATTATATATACTTATATATTCTCGTTCCTTGTATAGATTTTATGATTGTATTACCATAGTTGTAGTTTCCATTCGCGTCCTTCACTATGTAAGGGACATCTTTCAATACATTGATTTTTTTTTCTTTTTATAAGTTGAAATGTTGGCTCTTCATTGACTTTTATTAAAAGCACATAATAAAAGATTTAATTAATTAAATAATTATTTTTTTCAAGTATTAACCAAACACATTAGAATATAAATAAAAATAATTTTTTTGTGTGCAAAATCAATTTAGATAAAAAATACTTTTCCAATGTAAAATTTGTTAGTCAAAACAAGTGAAATATAAGTGATTAATTTAGAGTACAGTATTTTTTTTAAAACGTAACTAACTTGAGCACAAAATTTCACTCTATTTGGTTTGAAATTTTTAAAAATATTTTTTTTAATTTCAATTTTTATTGAGCATTTTTAGTGATTTTTAAAAATATTTTAATCATTTTTTGAATTTTTAAATTCACTTAATCTTGATATATTTCAAAATATAAAAAATTGTACAAAATTTTCATTGAATACAATAAAATACAAAATTTACTAAATTTTTATATTTTTAATTTTTTGTATTAGTGAATTTTTTAAAATTTATTTTTCACAAATACTATACATTTTAAATGCATCTAAATTAGCTGTATGTAAAACAAACTTACACAAAATATTTAAAAATTCACTAAAAATAAAAAAATAAAAAATTTAATTTAAAAAAAAACAACAAAATTAACGGCAAACAAACAAGGTGTAGGAATTTGTCTTCAGACTAGACAATAATAATAACTTGACAAATCACAATAAGAAATTCCAGACAAAATCTTGGAGTAGGGGGTGGTCTTCTTTCCCCAAATTCGGAAGCTAAATCATCGCACAGAATATCGGTCCTTCCTTGTCTGTTTCTTCAATTTCCGATTCAATTCTAGGGTTTGTACTCTCTCTCTCTCTCTCTCTCTCATACACACTTGTATGTATAAACACCAGCTCACTTGGCCTCTACCTACTATACATTTGAAGCTTGCATACTCATACATGTCTATATATATACATATATACGTATTTTACAGTTGCTTGTGAGCTCTCACGGCTTCAGAATTCAATGGGGCGCTCTCGCCCAAATTTTCACGCTGACGAAGATCCTAGCCAGAGGTTCAAAATTCTCTCTCCTTTCTAGTCATTCGATCTGAATTTCATGCTGTTTTACTCCGCATTTTGTGTTATAATCACACATACACACGCATATTTATGTATATTTACATGTATTCATGGATGTGAAGCTGTTAGCTGTGTATACATTTGTCTAGATTATCTTTTATTGCTTGTGTATTAGTATTGATTGGTATCTATTCAGAATTCTCTGTTTTTTAGTACCGATAGTTGTTACCGGCACACTTGCCCTGATTTCTAGGTGGCCGCATAGTGCGGCTGGAGCAGCTGAAACTGCCTGATTGGCCAGTGGCTAGGCGGTTCCCTGGGAGGGCGTCTGATCATTCCTTTTTGCCTGTTTGTGAAACCATGAACTGTTGTACTAAATTGAAGTAATTACTTTAGATGGACCTTTAGTGGTAGGTTTTCATGTATCAAATTGAATCCAATGTTAAATCAATGTACTTTGAAATATTACCATGACTTCATAAATAATGTTATAATTTATAGATAAATTAGTGTATGCCTGTACCTGAAGGTACGGTGTGAATAAAAATAAGTAAACAAAAAGGAGAAAATAAAAAAAATAAACAAATAGATAGAAAAATAAAAATGAGAGAAAATAAAAAAATAAAAGGAAAATAAGGAGGAAGGTGGGATTATGAGATTATGAAAAAATGGGTGAGAAAAGGAAAAAATAAGAGAGAGAAGCGCGAAAGTAGAAAATGTACATGTAGGACATTTTAAAAAAATATATATATCAGCCATTATTTTATAATTTGAACAGATCTGGGCCATCCAAATGTGCTAGGACAAAAATATGTTGAAGATTCAAAAATTGTCCTGCTTTATTATATAGATGAACAATAACGACAATTTTAATAATTGTTTCTTCATTAATTGTGTGGGTTAAAAGTTTATTCATTTAATAATTTATATTGCTTGGTTGTTTTTGTATTTTTGTATGTAAATTTTTTGTTTTTGTTTTTGTTGTTGATTTTAAGATGTAGGTTGTATGGTCTATTTCTAATTGTAATAAAACATATGGTAAATATAACATGTATTCTCAATATTAAATTATGCGACATTAATTTTGTGGAAATTACACTAACTTCCTTTGAATAATGAGAAAAATAGATCAAGTCCCACAATTTTGACAAAATTACACCAATCCAACGACAAAAAAGTTGACAGTGTTAGCTTTCATAAGTGAATCACCCTTTTACCATTACATTATATATATATTGAATTTAACAGCCCTCCACCCCATCTTCACAACCCAATCCTCTTCCCCTCTCTTCCACTTCTGACTTGCCCCCCACCCCATTCATAGCTGTCACCAACACATGCTACCCATAGCCCCTTCTTCTTCTGTAGACCCTCCCGGTGAGTCACCACCAATGAACACCCTTTCCCTTGCCACCACTATGAACCATCATCAAATCCATCCCAATCCACCACTAAATATATAAAAGCTATGGTCTTTTTTGATTAACAGTATTGATAGTGAAAGGATCAATAATCCCATGAATTAGTGTATGATTAGTTATCCAATTAAATTAGTGAGATAACCATTTATTATGTATTTATTTATTTATTTTCCTTTCATACTTGAAATTATGATCCTCAATCCCTCTCAATATTAGAAATTTGCCAATTTCATTAGATTGAATATCCGCCGTACATGTAATTTGGTTAATATATTTGCAATCAAACATGGGATTATGAGTCATTGGACTAACAATCTCAATCTTATGCTATAATCCTACTAATCAAACATGCCCTATATGTATATGCATAAGCACTATTTAATTAGGAAACCCAAGAATAGGACACTATTAATAAAGAAATAAAATCCTATTAAAACATAATTTATGATTATACTGAAATTCATATATTTTCCTATTTATTGTCATCCGATCATTAACAAAAAAGTTGATAGTGTTAGTTGTCATAAGTAAATTACTTTTTTACCCTTACATTATATATATTGAATTTAACAACCATCCTCCCCTTCTTCACAACCCAATCCTTTCCCTTCTCTTCCACTACTCACTAGCCGCCCTCCCCAATTCATTGCTGTCCCTCCCCAATTCATGGCTGTCACCATCACTAGCCGCCCATAGCCCCTTCTTCTTTTGTAGACCCGCCTTGTGAGCTGCCACCAACAAACACCGTTTCCCTGCCATCACCATGAACCATCAAATCCAACCAAATCCACCGCTAAACCATCACATAAAAGCCATATGTATATGCATAAACACTATTTAATTAGGGTAAATTACCAATAGGTCCAATTTTTGGAGCTTATTACCCATTAAGTCCTAAGTGATAAATTTATTAGTCTTTCTTGTTTTTATGAATAAATTTATAGTGATAAATTTATCAGTCATGACCTGTGGGTAAATAAATCTAGTTAATAGGATTAATTAAGTGCCCCATTTAATTAGGAAATCCAGGAATAGGAAACTACTAATAAAGAAAAAAATTCCTATTAAAACCTAATTACTAATTATACTATTTATATATGTTTCTATTTATTGTCATCCGATGCCTTTCCGATCCCTTGCAACAACGTTAAGGTTTTGGAATGTCTATAGCCTTTGATTTTTGATTTTTTATGATACACTGCTGTAGGCAAAAGTATTGCATTTTTGTGTTGTCTTTGCCATTTTCAGATTTACCCAGATTTTTCATCTTTATGTGTTCATTACATTCGTCTCCTTAACCAAGGGGTTGTTGCCTAAGTGGCTAACCCTTTGGCCACCAAGTCTCTCCAAAGGAGAGGTTGTGGGTTCCACTCTTAGGAGTGGAGTGAGGGGCAAGACTCATGTGCTTGGAAGGAGAGAGTAGGAGTTCAACTCTGCTCAGGTGCTAATCTAACAACTAGCCATTGAATTTTGCCAGTCAAAAAAAAAAAAGTTCATCTCTTGCATGGAGATTTGTATTTTCTTCCTTTTCCAAATTCATATTTCTTTTGTTGTAACTTGTATCGAAGGTCTTTAAATCTAGGTTCAATAGTTCTTTCTTAATACCTGTATTTATATTGTTTTTTTGCTCTTCCTTTCTCTAAAGACTCATTTCTGTGTTGCAGATCAAGGAGAAAAAAGAACGCTTCAAGTGGAGAAAATTTGGAATCCACAGCAGCAGGTACCCTGCCACCTCTTGAATTTGTCTTATGAGTTATTGAACTATAGAATAATATTGTCTGATGGTTAATTGTAACAGGGTGTAGTAGAATGAGGTAAAGGCAAATATTTAGTCTAGGAACTATGCCGTTTGTTTTTTCCTTATCACTCCTCTCCTTAAATCCCCAGCTTTTTTTGTTGTGCAACTTTGAAACAATGTGAAAGTGGAGGTCGGGGTGGGTGTCCTGCCCTATGGTCAGTTGTGGTCATCAAATTGTGGTGTCCCTTGACATAATTTTCATTTTATGACTGTTCTGTGGTAGGTGCCTTAAAATTCTAGTCTGAGTATTTCAGTAGAGCAGCTAGACAAATGTAATGTGCAGTTGACAACATAATCATGTGCAAATGCAAACAGTTAATGTCGTGTGAATGCGTCCTACATTATGCTTTGCTCTTTCAAGTCAATAGCTTGCTATATATGTGAGGATTATTAATATATTTCTTATGATGAGTCAGGCCAAGGAACAGGTGACGGTAAAAGGGCTTTGTATCACTGCAACTACTGCAACAAAGACATTACTGGGAAAATTCGTATCAAGTGTGCTGTGTGTCCTGATTTCGACCTATGCATAGAGTGCTTTTCTGTTGGTGCTGAGGTGCAACCTCATAAAAGCAATCACATTTACAGGGTTATGGTTAGTAAGATCATTGTGGGTTTCTCTAGACACATTGTTAATATGCAAAGTTTCATGGTCTTGAGTTATGAATGGTAGCTTTAATTCATAATCTGGGTTTCTTTAGATACATTGTTAATATGTAAAGTTGTTTCATGGTCTTGGGTTATGAACGATAGCTTTTCTACATAATCTGATAATGTTGAAGCAGAACTGTGCCTAATTCTCAAATATATTTATACATCGAACAATTAGGGCTCCATTTGGTTTAGTTTTGGAATTATGATTTAAGTGTAGAGTTGTGAATTAAGTGTAGAATCGTGAGTTGAGTTTTGAAAAGAGAAAATTTGTTTGGTTATGAGTTTTGAAAAAAGTTTTTGAATGAGTTTTGAAAAGAGTTTTGAGTTGTATTTTGAATTTTGAGTTGTATTTTAAAAAATTTTGGATTTATTTTTTAAAATATTAAAAAATGTTTAAGATAATTTTATTTTTTATTTTAAATATATAATTTTTATTTAAATATTTTTAATTTTTAAATTTTTTTTTTGTAAAATTTTAATTTTTTTAATTTTAATATTTTAAATTCAAAGCACAACTCCACACTCAAATCGTAATCAAACACATAACTTAAAACTCAATTTAAAAATTATTTTTAAAAACTTGTAACCAAACACATAATTTGAAATTTTACACTACTTTCAAAACTCCACACTCAAACAAAAATGTTTCAGACCCCCAGGACCCCCAGTGGGGTCTGATTGGCTAGGAAATATTTTTTTTTTTCCCTTCTTCCAATAACCAACCCCACGTGTGTGTGGGGTGGTGGGGTTGGGGGAAAAGTGGGGGTCTCAATCACGTTTGACACTCAAATCGCAACTAAACAAATAACAAAAAAATTAAAATATTTAAAATAAAAAAATAAAAAAATATTTAAAATAAAAATAAATTTTTTTAATATAAAATATTTTAAAAAAATACAGCACACAAATTTATAAATTATAGTGCACATTAAAATAAATAAATAAATATTTAAAATATAAAATATTTAGGCTAAAAAAATAAAACTAAGAAATTTTTTTAAATATTTAAAAAAAATAAATCCAAAAAATTTCAAAATACAACTCAAAACTTAAAATACAACTGAAAACTCTTTTCAAAACTCATAAATTAACCAAACAAATTTTCTCTTTTCAAAACTCAACTCAAGACTCATAACCCAAAAAACGACTCCACACTCAAATCATTATTCTAAAAATAATTATAAAAAACAAAATAAGAAAATATTTTTTTGATTTTTTTTTTAAATAGAGTTTTGAAAGAAATTTGATTTTGAGTTTTGAAAACAGTTTTGAATTGTATATTTGGTTATGAGTTTTGAAAATAGTTTGTGAATCAAATTTTGAGTTTTGAAAAAATTTGTTTGGTTATGAGTTTTGAAAATTTTTTATTGGAATCACAATTCCAAAACACAACCAAACGCTACCTAGGGTTTTTTTATGGGTTGAGAGGAAATTCTTGGTGAAGGACCTTCGTTGTGGGTTGACTTAATCTCATTTTGATTTGTTACAGTGCTTAACCAATGGGGCACATTGTGCCCCAATTAGGGATGTCAGTTGTGCATTTACCACTGACTATAGTTATGGACATTGTGAGCTGTCTTCAAATTTTACTCGTGAATTTTTCTTGTCTCAGCGTAGGCTGCCATGCTGTTTCACTTAATAGTTAGAATTCTATAGTTTGGATGCACGTGAAAGTGAATAGCCTTCTAATCTTCTTGTGCTATGTACCATGATATAACAATGTTTAGGTGATCTTTTTTTTCTCCATTTATTTTTTGGTTTTTCTCCATTCTTTATTTTCATGTTAGCAGTATTATTAGTAGTTTTATTTTTTGTGACATAATTCTGAATGCTTGCTCTATGTTAATGTTCTTACAGGACAATTTATCTTTCCCACTAATCTGTCCAGACTGGAATGCTGATGAAGAAATTTTGCTTCTAGAGGTGGCTTTCATTTCCTCCCTTATTGTATGTTTGATACATCCTTGATTTGCACCTTTTGCTTTGTGGAAGAGATACCTGACGTTTAGTTGTTTTTTTTGTGGTGTTTGTGGGGGAGTTGTTTATTTAGGGGATTGAAATGTATGGCATGGGAAATTGGGCAGAGATTGCTGAACATGTTGGGACAAAGAGTAGAGAACAATGTATTCAACATTATAACACTGCCTACATGAACTCACCATATTTCCCTCTGCCGGTATGACAGTCAGCACTATTCAATTATTTTTGCCTTTTTTATTTTTATTTTTAGTTTCCATATCTGTAGGTAATTTGTACTGCAAATTGTATTTTAGGACATGACTCATGTTGTTGGCAAAAATAGAAAGGAACTTCTTGCTATGGCTAAAGGGCTTGGTGAAGACAAGAAAGGTTGGTGATAATATTGTCTATTTTCATCTTTTCTTCTGGTTCTATTGTTTGACATTGTTTATGTAATGGAATTTGATAAATTTGCATTTGGCACACACCATATTCATAAGTTTTGAGAGGCTACCTTGCCCACTGATGTTGAACAAATGTAGGTCATGACCCAATGGAAGACTAATCTTTATGGAGATATGCTTGTAATATCAAGAAGTTTGGCTGAGTACATGAGTACTATAGCTTGGCCAGCTTCTATATTTTGGTATCTAGGTTAATATATTTTTGATGTAGTTGTGCAGTGATTTGTATTCCACTTGGCTATAGCATAGTGGGTGAATTGGTGACATCTGGGCATTTAGGAAGTTTTGTTCATGTAGTCTCTTCTTGGCAATGATGTTTGGTATTATAAACTGATGAAAATCATGTAAGACCTGTTATTCATCGCGCCTTACATGAGACGGGGCTGGAAGAATTTGAATTGAATTATGTAAGTTTAATTTAGGATATGTTAATTTTAGGAGATAATTATGCATTTTCATTTATTTTGGTAGTTTATTATTTATTGTTTCATTTGAACCTTTTTAGTTGGTCTATAAATGTTAGATTTCTTGTTATTTGAAGACACTTTTGATGTTGAGAATAAGAATTGAGTAGAGAATACTGACTTGTTAGGGGTTTTTTAGCTCTTTATTTCTTTTGTTTTCGTTGATCCATTTCACACTGGTCATCCGACATCAAGTGGTATCAGAGTTTAGTCTGATCTCTCGCTTTCCAAACCAAGGTTGGTCTACTACAGTGATCAATAGCCAGTCAACAACCTTGTTGGAATATTGCCACTGCGTTTGCAAAATCCATCATCGTACATTCAGTGATTGAAACCTCACCATCACCACTCACAGTCGGCAAAGAACACCTTCGTCGATCGCTCAATCATCACTCTCTCATCTCTTTCATCACATAGTCTCCGGAACCAACATCATTGTCGACATATTCTGTTGCGGACAACCCTTGCCATAGATGAACAGCCACCTCGTCGATTACTATGTGCTACCTCACATCATCCTTTTTGCTGCATTCTTGACATTGTCACTCGCTAGTGCTCGTTGTCATCCCTGCGTGTAATGTCTTTACCCATGCATGCAACTTCTGCTTCTAGGTCATCCGTGGCTCTATGATGTAGATGCCAAGAGTTTCAATTGGATGAAGAAAACATATGCTTATCCACATAGTCCAAAAAACATGCTAAAATCTGTCAAACCTACTACTTGAAAGGATAATGAACTTCAGAGTAAACTCTTAACCCAATGCTCTTAGCAAGCATCAACTGCACTTGTTTGCCTATATGGAGTTTGAGAGGGAAAGTAGTGCAATAGCCTTAATACATGAAGAATTTCAGATTCCTTTTGAGTCACATATCGACCCTCTACCAGAGGTTAACTAGTTGCATGAGTTTCATGATGCAACCCTAGATATGTTACTAGATGGTTTATCTTTCATAAAAGACATTTGACACGCCATTGACCTAATCCTAGGATCAGAGTTAGTTAATCTGCCCCAATATAGAATCACAGGTACCAGAGGTTAACAATGTTTTTTTTAGCTCTTCATTTTTTATTTTATTTTTTCTGTTGCTCCTTTTCAAACTAGCTGTCCAGCATCATTAACTCTCTGGCTATGACAGGACTTTCTTCTCTTGGGGAGCTTACTTTGAAGGAAGAATCTCCATTTTCCCCCTCAAGAATCAAGTATAACAATATTTTTTCTCTATAGATGTATTTTCTTGATTTGTCATGTTGATCTTCTGATTCAAATTATTTTGTATGTAAATGATCAGGGTGGAAGATTCACATAAAAATGGTTCTTCAGGTCGGTTGCTAGCTAGCCTGAATGCTGGTAAGTCGAACTATGTGGTTTTTTTAGCTATTTATGATTTATTTGGTAATCAATTTAAATAATCTCGCAGGTTTATCAGTTGTAGGCATTGTTTGTTTTACCTACAGTAGGTGGACTCCAGGTTAATTCTAACCACACAAATTTTGCAGGAACAACTGCCATTAAGAAGGCATCCACCATAGCCCAGGTCAAGAATAGCCCCAACCCTATAAAAGTGGAAGGTTTGATATCTGCTTCTTCTATGCATTTGCAAAAAGCTTCCAAAGAATTCTAGTTATATGTTTACTTATGCAAGTTATTTCTAAATTGTTGGCAGATCATGATAACAGGAGTTTTGGGGGCAAAAAACCTAAACCTTCAAAAGATGAGGGCCCTTCTTTGATCGAGTTAAGTGGCTATAACTCCAAAAGGCAAGAATTTGATCCGGAATATGATAATGAAGCTGAACAATTACTCGCTGAAATGGATTTCAAGGAGGCTGACACTGAAGAGGAGCGTGAGCTGAAGTTGAGGGTTCTGCGTATCTATTCAAAGAGGTATTCACTATAATCTGTTCTTCCACTTGAGTTCACACTTAGCTACACCATGTATATGTAGAGATAATTGTAAGGTAGCCTTGAGTTAATGTTCTAATCTATAGTGCAACAGAGGAAATAGCCTTGAATTGTTGGCCTAATGACCTAATTGTAAGTTAGCCTCAAGTAAATGACCTAATTGTAAGATAGCCTTGAGTTAATGACCTAATGTATAGTACAAAAATAAAAGGAGAAATTTAAGTAGAGTGGGACTTCGCTAAGGTATATAAATGCCCACATCTGTTGTGAAGCAGTGGTCATATAAAATAGATACATTAGTCATGATTGGGGTGGCACTAGGTATGTGAGTATGTGGTCAGTTGATCTCATCAAATTGAAAAAAACATATTTATGATTGAATATAGAATGTATTTATAAGTTTTGGATGTGTTCAGAGCTGAATGAAAAAGTATGTACAAGTAAGATTTTGGTGTCAATCTAGAATTTTTGTTTGCCATTTGAGGCCAATATAATTTTATTTTATTTTGTTTTTGTGTTTACTACTTTGTTTAGTGGTTAAAACTTAGTGTACTGGGGTTTGAACTTGAGGGTAGTCACTTTGTACAAATTAGGCCAACGTTAGATTTGTACCCAATTTACTCCTCCCAGAGTTCCATCTAATCGGGACTAAACTGTGCAAACTTTTTTGTCACTCTAATAAGCAAACCATAACAAAATACAGATTAGGGTTTATTTTTTTAAAATTGAGGAAAATTGATCTGAAAGAAATTGGACATTTTTAAAAAAAATTTTGTAGTTCATTCAGTGAAAGTTGGTTTGATTAATTCATGTTGAGGGTGAAAATTTTGAATGGCCCCATTGCACAAAATTCCTAGAGCTGCCTACCGATGAGACAAAGTTGAACAAACAATAAAACTACTTTACGTAATAGAATTGGAGACAAGGATAAAAATTATAGTCTTTACTCTATTGCTTGGATGTTAAATGATGCTTGGAGTGGAGATGATTTTTTGACAGGTTATTCTTGGATTGGGGTTGAGGTATCAAAAGAGGTTTGGAGTTTTTTGTCCATGGCAAAAGATAGTTCTTGCGTCTTAAACCACAAGGATTGTGTGGTGTATTTGATGGTTTATATGTTCAGAATACTGTATGATGAATTATAAGAATTTAAGGTATACCTGTAGTCATGACTGATTTAGTCAGTATAAATTTATTTCAGTTGATAAGAGATAATTCGTGCATTATGACTTTGTCAGAAGTTCTTGACTCTTTAGATTACTATGCTGATTTTTGAAGTGTGGTACCTTCTTTTCCCTTCTTTCCGTTCTTCTCATGCTTTTTGTTTGTTTGTTTGTGGGTTCATGGTTCAAATAAATTATTGGAAGGCTTGATGAGAGACAGCGTAGGAAGGAATTCATCTTAGAAAGAAACTTGCTCCATCCAAATCCTTTTGAGAAGGACTTATCTCCTGAAGAGAAGGAACTATGTCGCCGTTATGATGTTTTCATGCGTTTTCATTCCAAAGAAGAGCATGATGACTTGCTTAAGACTGTTGTCCAGGAACATCGAATTATGAAAAGGATTCAAGAACTTAAAGTATGATACACATTCTTGGCAGTGAGCCTATATATAATTCCAATTTTTCTTGTTGAATAATGTTTGTTGTTTCTTCTGTTTTTCTTTAAATGAAATGACCATTATGTTGATAATTTTCATGGTTTTGGTTTTAGTTTTTAAGTTTAGGTGAGAACACAGTTTTATTAATGCATTATTTTGTGAATATACTATCACTTTTGAGGTTGTGGGTTCAAGGCTAAACACAGCCACTTTGTGCATTTATGCCAAAGGTTTGGTATGTATCCAATCTAACCCCTCCCAAACACCCATCAATGGATGCTAATTGGCCGTTGTTGCTGTAACTATCACTTTTGACCAAATCAAATATTGGTTGATGAAGTCATTTATGGATTCCTCAGAAATTTCGTCTTGAATAACTGCCTTGTGCAGTAAAATCATTGTTTATGTGGACTAATTCAAACTTCTGCATTTTGGTTCTAGTAATATTATTAATATTAATGATCATTTTTTGGATTGAGTAGATGATTCTTTCTCATGATGTTTTCAAATTGATCATGCAGGAAGCCCGAACTGCTGGTTGTCGTTCATCAGATGAAGCTAAGAGATATTTTGAACAGAAAAGGAAAAGGGATGCTGAAGAAAGTGCCCGTAGCGCAAAAGATAGTACTCGGGCTGGTCCAAGCAGTCAAGCTGGCATAAGTGTGCCCACATCCGCAGAGTCAGTTGGCAAGGATTCAAATTCAAGAAGTACAGGACAGGCTAATTCAACTTCCCTTAGTGAGTTAGATATTATGGCTTTCCCTGGGGCAGACTTGCTATCTGAATCTGTAAGTATGCTGTTTCTGTTTCCTACTTTTTCTTTGACAAGCAAACAGGTCATCTGCTCTAAGCCTAGGCTGTTCATTAACCAACCCTTTCTTCAAAAAATGTATAGTTTTGACTGTGTTTGGCTCTATGTTACCTGGAACATGTTTTGGTATGTGGAACGGGATCGGGAACATGGTATGCCACATTTTTTAAAATGTGGTATGATATTCACGGATCGGAAATGTGGTATGCAACATTGTTTAAAATGTGGTACAATAAAAGTGTAGACATGTTCAGATTAAGTTGAGTAATTTTCTTTTAATAATTAAACATTCAATAAAATGTTTTTTTTTTTTTTCTCTCTTCAAATTAGTTATGTTATAACACATTTCTGAGTATTATGAACCATTTTTTACATTTTGTCAAATCAAAACTCCACTTTCTCGGATTTTAATTTACTTTATTTGATTTATCTCTGCTCTGCAGGTAACTTTTTATATCGCAAAATAGTTTTAGGATTCTTTTGGTTCGTTAAATTTATCAGTTTGAAATGAATGTGTACCACAATGTTTCGGAATGTACATTCCAAAACTTAAATCGCTAGGGCATTAGTGTTTTCTGGTAACACTGGTTTGGCATTATTCTCAGCTTTTAAGGCTCATCTGGTTATGGATATTTATGAAATTGATATCTCTATACAGATTTTGCTGACCAAATGTGTGATGATTAACCATTGGGGTTTGGTGAGCCTAGCTAATATGTCAGGGAAAAGATTATCTGTGTGATTTGGCTAGTATTCCTTGGTTGCTTGTTGGTTATTAATGCCTCTTAATTGCTTAACGCTGTGTTTGGTTCATGGATTTGGAAAGACATTTGCAAAAAGAAAGGGAAAGGTAGGTGAAATGTGAATACATGTCACTTATATTTCACATACCTTTTCTTTCTCCCTTTCCAAATCTCTTTCCAAATCCATTAACCAAACACAGCCCAAGTGTCGTAGGATGAGGGAAACGTGTCAAATTTTATGTTAATTTTACATACGAAAAGATAGTACTAGGCCATTGACAGAATGTAATGGCAAAAAAAAAATATTCATGTAGCTGATCTGATCCTAATTGGTTAAGTAAGACACAAGGCTTTGGTTTGGTATAGAGATGGTACCTGCTTGCTTGAAATTTTGTATTGGTTGGATTTTAGTTTGTGTATTCAAATATAATTTTGAGGTGTTTTTGCATGCAGGAGAAACGACTATGCTGCGAACTGAGGTTACCACCACCGGATTATCATAAGATGCAAGAGATCATGACTATCCAAATCATCAGTGGTAGTATTACTAAGAAGTCTGATGCCTATCCGTTTTTCAACAAAATTGAACCAAGCAAAGTCGATAGAATCTATGATATGCTTGTGAAAAAGGGGTTTGCTCAATCATGATGACCACCTCCATCTCCGACCATTTTCATTTTGTGTTGATTTTGACTACAGATTGACCTTTTATTGCATGAGATGCATTTTGTTGCAGAAAATCAATGAAGAGTATCAAAATATGTAGGAAGGAGTAGTGAATGTTATCTTGCCTGTAGCGAAGAATGAAAGTCCGATGAAGCCACATGCAGGGTATCCCCAGAATTGTGTATCAAGGTAAAAACCATTATGAGATACTGAATGAACCATAAAGAGGGATGAAGGTTTGCCTGAATGTATGCCCTTTTGTTCCCATGTCTTGTAAACAAACTTAGGCCTTGTGTTTTGAATAAATAAAGAAAACCATTGCTGGATTTAGTTCTTCGAACCAATGTTTGCAAAACCAAACTGGTTCAGGTTTTGATGGATCATAAGAACGGACTCGCTCAAGAGCTGGTGGTGTTATAAGGTGGAGACTTGAACCTGTGCCTCTCGCGTAGGGAAGGTAAGCCAGGCAACCATGCCAGGCTCCACACTTGTCAGTCGGGATGTAATCGATTCGGTACGGTAGGTATTTAGGTAAAAAATTACACTGAACCAATAATGTCGATTTTATTATTTTGAATATTGATATAGACCGTTTTTTTCATCAAACTACAGTGAGCCGAATCGAATTGATTGAAATGGCTCGGTTTAGTCGGTTTAAGATCTTTGAAACTTGAGCCACTTTTAAATATAATCACTAATCTATATAAAAATATTAAATTAATTATTTGTCTACTATTTCAAATATATTCAATTCATCCATTTAACAAATACTTTTTAATTTCTAAATTATTATAAAAAAAAAAAAAAGTTTAAAAGAACTAAGGTTTTCGGAATAATGAGTTAGAGTTAAGGTTATATATAATAAGAGTTTACAAGTTTAAGTTACAAAGATGATTAGGTTAATTAATTAAGGTTAATAATTTATTATATTTATTAATGTAATTATATTATTAGATTATATATATATATATATTATAAATACAATGTATATTGAAGCGGTCGGTTTTGATTTAGTTCGATGTATAAGATGTTTGAATTGATATCGAACCGAAAATTGTAAAAAAAAAAAATTAAAAATTGCATAAATTGATTCTTGTTAAAAAAAAATAAATTAAATATAACTAGTTTGGTTCGGTTCAATTGGTTTGATCGTTTTTTTTTTTTTTTTTTTTCTTAGAACCCTGACAAGTTGTCATATATATGACAAATATATTTTATTAGTGTTGATTTGTTAAAAATAATTATAATGAATTTATAATACACACACATATATATATAATATATATATATGATTGAATAAATTAATAATGTAAGTATATATTATATATTTTTGGTAGTTATAATATATTTATACATAATTATTGATATTTTTATGTTGTAATTATGATATTACAATTTGATTCAAGTTGACTCGACGGTTTAACAATTTGATCTTTAACCCGGTTTCTTATGTAACCTTACAATTAGAACTTGGATTTATTATTGATATATTTATCTTGTAGTCTTTATTTACAGTTAGAACTTGGATTTGTGAAGAAACAAAAACAAAAAACGATAGGGAAAAGACAACCTAAGCGGTACTTTTGTCTAGATATATGGAAATTCTATTTATACATCACTAATCTTTTCTTTCGGTACACATTATTAATAGATTAATTTATATTTTAATAATATTTTTAAATGAAAAGACTAATAAGGACAATATGGGAGTATATTCTACCTATTCAAAGATTTCATATATAAATACACAAAACACTCTTCATACACCATCATCACTTATAAACATATAAATTAGTTTTGAAGATTAAGATTTAATTGGTTTAGAAAATTTAGGGTTTGAGCAAATTGAAATCAAATGGTTTTCCTTGGATGAGCACTCAACCGCTCTCCTTTCCTCTTTCTTTTCCTCATATAGTTTCTCGCTTTCGTAATCTAGCATAACATAAAATTATACTATAGCATAGTACACTTGCGCATAGTTTAGCATGTAGCATACCTTCTCTTATCTTTATATAGTCTTGATGCTTGACATTGAATAACGTAATAATGAAAAGCGAGTTTATTACTTAGCTTTTTGATTTTTTGTTTATCTCGTTCGTATAATCGTTAGGAAGATGACTTTGTTCGTCACGTGTCCGGATAACCAGAGTTGAATTTTTACACAATATTCGATTGTTTTTATTTGAACAAAATAATTTTATTCAAATTATTAAGGTCGACCAAATTATAAATGTTCATACATAAAAAACTGATCATTTTAATTCCTTAAGAACTTCATTTCTCAAATTCAATTAAATAATGTAATTTGTTTTTGGTTCTTCTTCTTCTTCTTTTTTTTTCTTTTTTCTTTTTTATTTTTTTATACAAAAAGTAGATGTAGTCAACATTTACAAAAAAATAAAAATATATATAAAATTTAACATATGTTCAACAGAATAAAAATAAAAATATAACAAATGTTCAACATAATAAGTCTAAACAAGTTGCGTTGTTCAACATATAAAGTATGAACGTATTTATTTTGAACATATTCAATTTGTTGAAATTTATTTTTTTGTAAGATGATATTATGTTCAAACAACCAGAGTTGGGCCAAACTCGAAATAGAAATTGCTATGGAAGTTGAATCGATAACTAAATTAAAAGCAGATAGGAAAAACATATCAAGGTGTGAATTAAGGATGAGAATGACAAATCTTCAACACCAACAATGCATCGGCGAAACAACGGCAAGACAACAACAAAGATGGAAATCTGAAACGACGACAATGCATCAGCAAACCAACGGCAATGATAGAGATCTAAAACGATAAGAATGCACCGTCCGAATGAAACCCTCCACCGGCGATAGAGATCTTCAATGTTGACGATGGAGATCTATGGTGTTTTGAAGATAAAGGTCTTTGGTGTTCTGAACAAGGAGATATTTGGATGTGGATTGTGGTGTGTATTCAAAGAGACTGATGGTTTGTTACCTTAGGGCTAGTAATGGAAAGTTAGGTGTGAATTAAGATATTTTCAAACCCGAAAAATTATTATGTGTTTATATTAAGTAACGGTGTGTACTGAGAGGATTATGAGTGTGTAAATAGAATTGCCCTTTTCATATATCAATTCAAGAAAAGCTGTGATGCCAGAATAATCTACCTAGAATTTTCTGGGTGGTGGATTGTGGAGTAGAGATTAATTTATATAGTATGGCGTCCATGTGTAGAATAAATTTAAACCACAAGATGAAGATTCTAGGTAATTTCTAGGCTGATAAGGATGGGTTTGTAGTATTACTAATGTCAATTCTCTTCAGTGCACAATGAATACTCTCATCAGTAAACATGTCAAAAAAATAAAAACTCATTACACATTTGTTTATTCTAAAAAAGCCCTCATCTTCAATTTTAAAACTCTAATTTTTCTTCCATTCACCCAACTCTCTTTCACCATTGTTACTGCCACTCTCAACTATCCATCACTGCCACTACTACCATCACTGTCACTCCCAGCTCATTCTCTTCTATCCTAAACCTCCATAGTCAACCTCAGAAGTGAGTAGTTTGCGATAGGGGGTTCGTGGGAGTATATGATTTATGGTGGAAGGTGGTCGCAGACAAAGGAGGAAAGAGGTGATGAAGGGAGATGGCGAAGGAGAGGTGGTGTTGGTGTTGAAGGATGGTTGTGGTATTTTAGAAGTAGGGTTTAAGTGAAAAAAAGATAAGAGTATTACGGTATTTTTACTCTAAATCAAATTTATATTAAAGAAAAATTTCATTAAGTGTGTGAATTGAAAGGAATTGGTGTGTAGAAAAAGAATTATCCTATAAATTTACTAATTACATTTATCATCAAGATAAGTTGTCAACAATTCTTAAGATGAGTTGTAAAATCATTTAAAAAATTCAAAATAAACTAATAAATTTTACAAATTTTTCTTATGAACTAGTGTTTTATACAATAATAAAATTTTAAAAATTTAAATACGATCATTGCAATGATATAATGGGTGCTATATTAATAAGCAAGAAAAAATTTATAAAATTATTAATTTGTATAACATTGATGTTTTTGTTTTTAATGTCCTGAATAAGCTTGTCAGAGCAAGGAAATACTATAGTAGTTGATATTGCTAAATTATAACAATAACATCCAAGAAACAAGCTCCAATGACAAGCATGTTAAAAGTTATTTTTATTTATTTATTTATTTTTATGTAAAAAAATAGTAAAGCGATGTGATTTAAAAAAGATTAAAAGTTAAAAAGTTACTTTTAATCTCTTTACCAAAAGAGAAAATATGACAAGCCAAACTTTGACAAAATTGGTTAGGGTTCTATTTTTCTCTTTCATAATTGGGTCCACAGATAGAATTTTAATTTGATTTTTTATAAACAAAATTTAAAATGACTAGTGTACTGTTAGAGTGACGTTGCTAAATTTTAGCATTTTGTTTTTTGGTTGAATGGTAAGAAGTGTCCGGGTCAGTTTATGGATATCTTGACCAACCCGATTAAAGGTAGGCCATTTGCGTTGGGACTAGGAAATTCATAAGAAATTTGTTTCTTATGACTTGACCCCAAGAATTGAACCCTGAAACAATTGTACGAGGAGCATACCCACCAACTATTTAGGACTACCCTCAAGGTTAAATTTTAGAATTTTTACACTCTATAACAATGCCAAAATTTGGATTTTGACTTTTTATTTTGACATTTTAATATTGGAGATACTCTTATTATTAATGAAAATAATCATAATTGATAAGAAAATCTCCAACAGTGTATCTTTTTTTTTTTTTCCTACCAAATTTGAGTAAAATTTTGAATAAAAACTCCATTTGATATCAAGTACTTTAACGGAGGATTTTGAACTTTCATCAAAATACCGGTTGATCGGACAGATGACTGGGCGGATGTCCGATAGGTCGATTGGCCAGTGTAATTTTTTCACAATTTTTTGCAAATAGATAGTCATCCGGGAGGAAATCTTGGGGAATCCATAGTGAAAATCCAACGGTTATGAACAGTGATTTGATGAAAACTCTCAGACATCGTCAATTTGGTGAAAGATTGATCATATTCTCAATTTGATACTCATCTGATGAAGCCATTAGAGTAGGAAAAATGATAGTTTTTTTTTATCAAATTTAAATTTGATGAAAGAATTGATGATATGTTGGAGATGGTCTAAGGTCAATGGGAATCATCAATATCTTGACACAAGGACTATATAAGGGGGAAAAAAATAGCTTTCAAAATTATATAATTTTACTTCAATCTTTTGGCCACCACACATTTGAAAAGTCTCATTATTTCCAACAATCTTGAGATTTAATAATATAAATAATTTTGAGTCACACTACAGGATAGGGAATGTGGTAGCCTTTGAAGATAAGGAATGAACAAAGAATGCACTCCAGCCACCCACTGAAAAGCTTCTTCAATACCATTATCCAAGTATACAACAAACAAAATAAAGTGAATGTGTTTTCATAAACAACAATCATAGAAATGAAGACCCTTACTCCTCTGAGATCTCAACTCTGTTTCCCAAAACACACCACCCCTAATCCAAATCCCCCATTTCTCATCCACATCAAATCCATATCATCACATCTCAAACACCCATCATCATCATCATCTGTTCCTCCAAGAACCACAATCCTTCCCAGACAAATTGGAGTTACAAAAAAGAGTCTCAAACACAAGCCCCAAATCCAATCCCCAAAAACTTGTAAAGAAGAGTTCTCTTCTCATGTTTCCCCAAAAGGGGAAGGTGGGTATTCAAGGTTTGTGATGATAGGAGCAGTAACTGTTGGGCTAGTGGTGTTGGTAATGGGTGGTGGTGTGTTGGATGATCAACAGGCATTGGCTTTGGGTCCAGAAGGGCCATTGATGGAAGAGTTTTGGGATAACATGAGGAGATATGCACTTTATGCTCTGACAGTGAGCACAGGTGTTGCTTACACTCTCTTGCAGCCCATATTGGAGTTGTTGAAGAACCCAATCTCTGCCATTCTCATCATAACAATCTTTGTAGGCAGTTTCTATATTGTATCTCAAGTCCTCAATGCCATGGTTGGTGTCTCTGATTTCAGTTATGAATATGGATACTAGATCAAGACAAGGTGTCTCTGATTTCAGTTATGAATATGAATACTAGATCCAGAGCTACTTCTCTTGCTCTTGCAAAACAGTTTTATGCTTGTTAGTCTTCATCTTTTTTGTACTTCCTTCTTTGATTAATGTTTATGTTTATTCCAGTAACAGATTTAAGTTTTGAACACTACTTATCTTTTTCAAGTCTAAGATGCATTGCAATTGCTTTTTTAGTTATTTTTATTTGGAAAAATTAAAAAATAAAATAAATTCATAGTTTGACTTTTGTAACAAAATAAATGTTTTTTTCCTTCTAATTTTATCAATTTAAACTCTAATATTCTCAATTGTTTTTAATCTAGACCATTTGCCTATTTCTGTTAAAATAAAACCGAAAAAAAAAAAAAAAATTAGCCATTAAACTCAATGTAAGTGTATAGAAAATGTTTAAAATGTCATTTTTTTTTATTGAATTTAATGACTAAAATATCATATTTTTAAAAAAGACATCTAGACTGAAAACAAATTAAAAGATTAGAATTTAAATTGATACAATAAAAAATTTAGGATTTATTTTGTGGTAAAGATCAAATCCTAAGATATTTTTTTGGGGGGTTAATTTTTTTTCTTTTTATTTATAATTTTTTTCCCCAAATTTTGTAATGTTAATGCATTTAATAATTGTTTAAAATATTATTATTATTATTATTATTATTATTATTATAGTGAAAAAATTGACTCTCATCTGTCGTTTTAATTAAAAGGAAAAAACAGCTTTCTAGCCCATGATGAACAATGATACAAGGATACAATGTTGCAATATTTTAAAAACTGGACCACTGAGTAAATTGGAAAAAAGATCGGATGGATGAGTTATTGATTCAATTGTTGGGTCGAACTGGAATCAAATCATGGCATTATAATTATTTTATAAATATGTTAAAAATTATTTAATAATAATATAAAAATTAAGATGCATTTATTTAAATTATTTTAAAATTTTAAGATAAATAATAATTATATAAACATATTTATATTTGTTATTTGTAAAATATATTGATTATATATAATGTTTGAAAGAAATGTAATAAGAATATATATTTACCAAATATAAACAAAAGTTGAATGTGACATGGTGGTTATTTGTCATACTACTTTCATTCAATTATGTGTTCAACTCTCCTTAAGCAACTTAGTTTTGCAAATTTGCTTGGTATTTGGCAAAATGGTTGCTCAGCTAGTTTAGTGAAACTGGCTCCAATTTGAACAGTTTACCAGTTCAACCGCGATTATTATTGGTTTAATGAAATAAGCCAATTTTCAACACAAATGGGTTTAGGGATTAACTCAGACCAGACCTTAAACTCGTCGACAATTTAACTTGTTGAGATGAAGACACAAGGCACTTCAAGAGGAGATCAAGAGTAAGTTATTAGAAGGTCACATCTCATTGTAGGAGAGTGGTAGTTTTTAATAGGGGTGAGTATGGTTCGAAGAACGGTTTGTCAACCATGGTTAGGACCAATTTAATGAAAATAAGCCAATTTTTAACACAGAATGGGTTTAGGGATTAACTCAAACCGGATCTTAAACCAGTTGATAGTTTAACTGGTTGACATGAAGACACAAGGCACTTCAAGAGGAGATCAATAGGAACTTATTAGAAAGGCCACATCTCATTGTAATGGTAGTTTTTAATAGGGATGAGCATGGTTCGGAATAGTTGGGTTTGGAATAAAATCAGGACCAATCCATTGTCTTTGGTTCCATAAAAATTGGAACCAAACCAATCCATTTAAATTATGGAACCAATCCAAACTAAATCATTTAAACACGGTTTGGCTTGGTTTGGAATCATGGTTTCATATAATCTATTCATAAGAAAAATTATATAACATTTTCAAAACAATTCAACCTATCATAAATTAAAAAAATAATAATAACATACTAACCAAACAAAAACATAACATTAAGCAAATATTATTCAACATTAATTTATGATTTTTATTATTACATTACTTTGAAACGTTATGAATTAGGGTTTGGTTTTATATATAAGATGGTAGCATTGTATGCATCAGGGTGTATGATAAGTATATGGTTTAAGTTACATACGGTCCGGTTCAATTCTAATCCAAACCGTGAACTTAAATCCATAACGATTCGCAGAGAGTAGTTCTCCTATTTTTCAAACCAGAACTGAACCACGAATTCAAAAAACCAAATCAAACCTATCAAATTAGACTGGACCGGTTCAGTTTGCGAATTTTTCAATTTCCTTACTCAGTCCTAATTTTAAACGTGATTATTAGTGATTATTTGTAGTTATTGTAGGATTTTTATTTATAAATATGTAATTTGTCCTCATTTGTAAAGATCATCAACAACATTAGAAACATCTCTCTATTTCTTTCCTATATTAGGAGTGGTTTATCCTAATTTTTAGGAGTGGAATAACAATAGTTTGTAACAAAATTCTGTTTAATGATATAATTTTTACTCTTTTGAAGATTAATGAAGCTGTCTTTTGTTAATCTTTAATTTCTTGTTTCATTTGTTCGAATTTATTTGTGTTGTTGGCGAAATTTGTAACCAAATCATTTTTCGATTGTGGCTTTGTAAAAATTTGCTAACAATTACTATTTTTCATAATTACATAACTGTTCATAGAAGATTGTTCTAACATATGTGTAAAGATGCATTTATAACACAAATATGTCTATAGTCCAGTAATTCATTTCAAAAAAATTTAATCCGCATTGCTATATTTGTAATAAAAATAAAAATAAATAAATCCATTGAAAATTCATAAATGGGTAGTGCTACAATACACACCCCTCAAAAAGAGATATACCATATATAAGTTATGACACTTTGTGATGTTGATATGCAAATTGTCATAACCAAATTACTTTTTGTCATAACCAAACATCTATGAGGCATAACCAAACACCTCTTTGATCATAACTAAAATTACAACCATAATAGGTCATAACTAAGTTATAACTAATACCACACTATGCCATGATCAAGATTAATAACAAAAAAACTCTTCAATCATAACCAAAATAAAAACTACAATAAGTTATAACTAAATTATAACTAACACAACAATGAATCATAATTATGGCATATGGTACACATCTTTTTCAAGGTGTGTGTGGGAGGCAAAAATAAACTGCGACTAAACTGGACCAGAAGTTCTGATCAGAATGACTTCCTGACAAGCCAGAAGACTTGTCATTCGAAAATTTAGAGATTTAGGCTTTGGTGGACTGGATCTAGCGTGAAGGACTTAGGACCAGAAGTCTAGGACTAGAATTGGGTCTAGAGATTTAAGGACATGATCAGAGGAGTAGAAAACATGCCTTAGGGGATCAGACTTAGTCAAGGCATGTTCCTAAACTCTAGGCCCAACAAACTCCTAGAAATCCACGCTAAGTGGAACATAATCCCTAGAGAAAAGGGGTTGACGTGAGGAGTGAGAGGAAGGGTCACAACCCACAATGGCTATTGGGAGCAGGCTATAAATGAAGGTAATCTCCAAGTTTAAGGTACACAATCACTTCCACCTGAACCTTTACTCACATATTCTACACTTTTGTCTACTGTTTTACTAACTTAGGCATCATAGTGCCCCTTGGCTGCTCCCCAGCCAGACCCTTCATATTTTGGTGAGGGATTTTAGGTCTAAGGCGATCCGAGGTTGTTGTAGCGTTGCCATAGTCAAGTGGTACAATTTTTACCCACCACAATTTGGTGGCATCTATGGGAATTCTGTAGAGAAAATCCTCATTTTACTTGCGAAGAGTTCAACTCACACATGGCTGCAAAAAACATTAATCTCTTGACTAGAGAAGAACATGACTAAAACTATTTCCTAACCCAATGAAGGTGTCCAGTGGATGTCAAAACATCACAAGAACAATGTGAGCAAAAAGAACAGAACTTGCTCACTGCTCAGAATTCTAAAGACAACAACTAGACGCAAGAGTTGGCAAGTCGCGATCAAACCATTAATACTATGAGCCAACAGCTTAAGGAGTTGGCTAACTAAGTCAGAACCTTGAAGCAGGCATAGAACCAACCACCGACATAGGAATGACAAACTGATGGAGGCTCACGCCCCCTAGAAAGAGGCCTTCCCAATAACTTGTGCACACTCCCATTTTGACCAGTCCTAAGACTTAGACGTTTTCTTCCAAACACCTGATGATGAGAGTTGGAATGTGCTATCTTATGAATTCCTCAACAGGAGAGCTAGGTTCAAACTTTAATCTCAACCTTACACCTGTTTTGACCAAAATATTTTAGACCCTCTTAAACCCCTTTTCAAACATTTCTACAAAGTTCCGAGGCTCGCATTTTCAAAATTCAAGTGTTATATTATTTTTAATTAAATTGAGCAAGACAAAGTGGAAATAAGTGGAAGGAATGAGAATTCTCTAAAAAAAACCCTGCTTTCCTCTTTTAAAAAAGTGTTTGGCCAATCAATTTTTTGTCTGGCCAGATGATTTGTTTGAGAAATAGAGTAGTTTCGGGAAAGTTGGTTCCCATGCATGTGGGTAAGGTCATCTGTCCATTTTTCATATATTTTCTATCTCGAATTCTATAAATATCACATCTCCACTTCATCTTCAAGGGTTACAAAATATTTCTAAGCTATGTTTAAGTACTTGTATGCATTTCTTTATGACTGTTAATGTTAAGGACTGTTTTCTAAAGCGATATGATTTACAAAATGAATGAGTATTCCACCTTATGCATTATTTTCATGTGGCCCTTACTCGGGGGTAACAATACCGTGGTTTATGTTCACGTGGCCCCTACCTGGGAGTAACAATACCGTGGTTTATGTTCACGTGGCCCTTAACCGAGGGTAACAATACTGTGGCCTATATTCATGTGGCCCTCGCCTGGGGGTAATAATACCATGGCTAAATGAGTACAAGATATTGATTTATACGAACGTCTGTACCGACTATGATCTTGCCGACAATGATCTGAAAGACCGCTACATGTGCACGTGGGTCCTTATGAGTGCTATGCTTTTATTTAATGAACAAGCTACTGCTATGTGAATGGACTTGTTACAATAACTTATTGACCTTAATGTCTAAAAGGACATCATTTATAACCTCTTTATGCATTCGTTATTCACTGGGCTTTAGTTCACCGTTTATATTTATTATGTAGGTGATCAAGCTTCGGAAAGGACCTAAGGACGTTAACCTACCTACTGCTTTTTAAAGCCAACCATTGTGCCTCACTTCAAGGTTTCTTTTGAACTAACTCCAAGGCTTTTGGGTGATTATGAGTTCACCCTTTTGTAGAGTGATCAAGTGACTTATAGTTAAGATCTTTTGTTTTATGAATTTTAATTAAGGGATTAATTCCCTAAGTGTTGTATATGATTTTGTCACACATGTATGATATAGTAATGGGTGACTGTACAGTGATGCATATAAAAGTTTGTTTATTCATTTTAGTTTCACAGCTTATTGGACGATGTAATGTAATATCATTGGCTTTCGCCAACCCCTAATACTATTTACTGTTAAGCAGGCCTTTGGTAATCTTGGATTACTGGCCGATTACGTCTCTAATCCCGTTGGGCGGGGATTGGGTTGTGATAGAGTGGTATTAGAGCACGAGTTATACCGCACACACGTGTCTAAATGAGCTATAGGATGTCCTAGAAAAGAAATTAGGGCATTGTATTGCATGTGTGAGTGTGTGTGGACTTGATATATGCATAAATGATATTAATGTGAGAACTATCTTGCCTATGTTTATTATTTCCTATTTTATATAGAAAAATGGAGAATGCAAGAAATGTAGATGAATCAGAGTCGTCTGATGCTAAAATAGACAAGCTGGAAAGAATGGTAGCATTGTTGACTGAATCTATGAGGCAAAGAGAGCATGTCCCATCTTCTCCTCCACCTTCGGTGCAATCTGAACAGATCAACAATGATGACATTATAGCCTTAACACAGAAGTTTAATAAAATGAAGCTGCCAACTTTCCAAGGAGGTCTTGATCCGTTGAAAGTTGAGGCTTGGATTTTGGAAATAAAAAGTTGTTTGAAGTTTTTCCATGTTCAGAGATACAAAAGGTTTTGTTAGCCACCTTTACTCTGCAAGAGAAAGCAAGACGTTGGTGGATGCCAGTCGAAGAGGGCAATAATTTCATGACATGGTGTAGCTCGACTTTTTCGCGCCCCCTTTCGGAAGTTGAAATAAGCCCTCCAGTTCGGACTTCCGCAGTTCTGAATCTAATCTCACAAGTGCAATGTGAAATTGATAAACACCAAAGAGTTCAAATTTGGAAAATCTTTTGGAAAATTGATTTTGAATCAAAAATGCCAAAATTGGATTGCTTTGCCAGATACAGAGTCACCACCTAAATGTTTTGAGAAATTTAGGAAACCCATGACTTGTGCCAAAGGCTACATGTCCGTCATCACCAAGATTGTCTCGGCTCAGGAACTTAGGTACGAGAAGGGAAGGTCATGAATACATTTGAGCACCCCCGCTCGCCCGATCAAATATCGGCCTCTACTAATCATGATATGAATCTTGTTTACATTATATGCTCTTGTTTCGATTTATTAGGCTAGCATTTACTATGTGATGCGCACACACACAAGTATAGACTAACTTTGCAAGAACTGGAACACTTGATTCATGTTTGTTTTGAAAATTGTTTTGAAATATGTACCACTTGAAAAAGTGATCACATATGAACGTTTACTCAAATTATTCCAATTCAAGCAACAAGCCTTCATCCACAGGCATTCAAGCAGTTTATCATTTAAGCATTTAGCCTCATGGCAAACATGCTAAACATGGAAACAATCACACGCATGCAATATGCTGAAATGAGTAAAGGCTCGCCTAGTACTCCAAGCCAAAATAAACAAAAGAGTTAAAAAAATGCATGATTCCTAACTATGTAATATGACTAATGCAACGCATGCGATAATGCAACTAATAGGCTCCGCTACTAATATGGCATATGAATCAATGAAATAGCATGTGGTCTAAGCATGTATTCAAAGAAGTATTGAACTAACAATGTAGTTAGAATGATGAACCGAGCCTCGGTGCATGTAATACAAGTGGATGCAAACATGAAGTATGCTAAATGAAACGTGATGTCCCTAAACTAACCATCATAGGCTAGTAAATAAAAGAGAGAAAGACTCGGGGTTAGAAGACATACACATTATTACAACATTGCGCTCTCATGAAGGAGAGTACGAATGAATAAACTAGCTAACTAGCTAACTAACTAAAGCTAAGCTAATTATTACAAAAGAAATGAATAAATAGCTAAACTACTTAACTAATTATTGCAACAACATACGAATTAACTAACTATGCTAGCTAACTAAAATATTACAAAACGAAATCGAATAATTAGCTTAACTAACTAATTAATTACAGTCACATATCAAAATTAACTAGCTATAACTAATTAATTACAACAAACATCTAACCTAAATATTTAAGCTAAAACAGGCTCGGTATGCGAGGAATGCTCATGCGCGTGCTCGGTTTCCACCCGAAAATCCATTGTTTTGCTTCCGGAGAGCCTCTGTTGCACAATAGAACACAAACACCTTTGCCCACTTCCAGAATAACTCTGCTTTGCTTCCTAAACACACTGCTGGATTTTGCATCAGTGGCTAGCCGTCCAGTGATGAGGGTTGCCGGCCACCAGTGATGGCCGGCTGGCCATGGAAAGTGGCCTGTCGGCTACTGCTGCCCAGTTCACCTTGCTGCAACAGAGGACAAACAGAGCATGCACAGGGTATTCTCAAGGGTTGTTTGCACAACTCACTCCTCCTTTTCATGAACAAATCAAAGGAGTAGCAAGCTTGGTCCACAAACCATTAATTCAAGCAATTTCATTGCATGATGGCATATGAACCAAAGTGTGCAATTTTAATGAATGCAACAAAATAAGACTCTAAGCTCCTCCATTTCATAAGCTGATCAAGGGAAGTTGTGACCTTGGAAACTTGAAACATTTTATCACTAATGAGTATGAAATGCCTCAAGTTTCCATATGTTCAATTAACGTCCGAGTGAACACAATACTTTTTATTATCTTGCACCATTTTAGTCCCATTTTAATTACTCCATTTTAGATTACCATCCAAGTCTTTAATTCATTGAGTCCAATGGTGAGTTTAAGTCCTCTGATGGAAAGAAGGCTCAAACCAAGAGTTGTTTTAGGCATGAAAGAGACATCATACCGTTGGTAATGAACCCCAAAGGGATTAAACCAGTAAGCATGACACCTCAATCTCATACTTTAAACAAACAAGTTGTTTGAACCACTTTCAAAGCAAAACAAAAGCCAAGAAAGGAGGGAGGTTGCAGAGATGATTAAGTGTGATCAGAAGTATGGAAAGCCATAAATAAATGCAATCAACTCAAAGGAGATAGTGTCTAAGGCCTAGAACACCAAACTCATGAGGATTATTACACTATAAGCATGCAAAACAAAGCTCAAATGCAACTATCAACCAAAAACAGTGCTAAAACAGTCTAAAATAAGTCATAAAACATGCTGGAATTAAGACAAAAATAGCTAGATTAATATGCTAAAACATGCATAAACTAGGCTAGTAAGCAAGATACAAAGAGGGAAGGCTAGCACCTCCAAATTTGGACTTCAAAACATGATTTCGGCCACTGAAATAACTCTGAAAATTAGTGCTTAAAAGCTCAGAAAAAGATGATGCAAGGCTGGGAAACACAAGGGTAAAGGCCTCCAAAACAAGGTACAAAGAAGGGTGAACCACCCCACAACCTTTAATGGCCTTAAAACCCAAGTTTCAGCCCAAAAATACAGAAGTTTTATAGCCCAAAAACAGTTGGAAAACAACAAGAAAAAGAATAGTTAAAGCAATCAAAGAGGCAAAGCCTTATACCTTTGAAAATGAAAACCAATTCCAAGCAACAAAACCAAGCCTACACACCCTCTAGAGCTCCAATAAGGCTCAAGAATACCTCAACTCAAAGATGACGAGGTTTGGTAAAGAGTGTATAGGCAAAGGTTGAAGATTTGTAAGCAAAAGTGTAGGAATTTGCTAGAGAGAGAGAGAGAGAGAGAGAGAGAGAATTGTAGAGAGAGAGAGGAAAAATTTTGTTCTAAAATTTTTCTAACCTTAAAACATGAGAGGGAGGCCTTCTATATATAGAAAACATGAATTCTCCTCAAGAATATCTAGCCCTACACGTGGGTGAAGATGCATGCATCTGGCATAGCTGTCATAAAATATCTACAAAAGAAATTGGTGGCCGACAACCAAACAGTGATGGCCGGTAGCGCAAAAAGGTGGCCGGTAGGCCACCAGAAGCTGTAGGCTTGAAGAATCAAGGCGTGGTCCAAGAATGAGGCAACAAGAGTGTAGGGTTTGAAGGGCTTAAAACTGTGGCATTCCGCTGAAGACTTTAAGCACTTGACGAGCATAAAAACTCATCATCGGGTGTGCATGCGATGACGTCCAAGTCGTAAGGGCCATAAAAAATGGGGTGTCTACAGTTGCCCCTCTTTGACAGAACTTGGAGTCATGAAATGACGTGAGTGAATGTCAAAGCCTAAAGACGACCCTTTTTGACAAGGCCGTAAGACTTGGACAAACAATCAAGACAGAAATAAATGGTTGCGCCCGCAGGCTACCTACGTATCCCTTTGCAATGAATCAAACCAGCGTAGTTTTGGGACAAAAATGCAAACGATATGCACAATGCAACTTTGAAAGCTGGACTCACACGCTACGTGAAGCCGGATATTTTGAAAACTCATGATCATGCGAGATCATACAATAAGCAATAACATGATAACAATAAGCAAAATAAGATAACAACATATGAATGAACAGCTTCAAGCTTAAAACCAACACAGGTTCCATGCAAAAAAATCTAAAACATGCTCTGACCACGCCAAAACACAAAACGAAGAAAGAAAATACTGCTTATCTTGAGAAACTGAGAACAAAAATCGCTTGGGGTCGTGTTTCACATGCCCCGAGAAATCGAAGAATGAAAATCGCTCAGGATCGCATTTCACGTGGCCTGAGAAACAGAAAAACCGCTAGGGATAGTGCTTCGTGCAACTCAAGAAACAAGAAAAACTGCTTGGGCTCGCGCTTCGCACGTCCCGAGATGAAACACGCCTAGGGCCGCGCGTCACGCGTCCTGGGATACAAGAAAACCGCTCGGGGTCACACTTCACACGTCCCAAGATAAAACCCGCCCAAGGCCGCGCGTCACGCGTCCTGAGATACAACACGCCTAGAATTACACTTCGTGCGTCCAAAGATACAACAAAAGCTACTCGGGCTCGGGTTTCGCACATCCCGAGAAACCAAAGAATGAAAATAGCTCGGGATCGCGTTTCGCGCGACTTGAGAAAAAGAGGAATAAAAACTGCTCGGGGTCATGTTTCACATGTCCCGAGATAAAACCCGCCTATGGCCGTGCTTCACGCGTCCTGAGATACAAGAAAATAGCTTGGGGTTGCGCTTCGCACGTCCCGAGATAAAACCAGCCTAGGGCCGCGCATCACGCGTCTTGAGATACAAGAAAACTGTTTGGGGTCACACTTCGCACGTCCCGAGATAAAACCCGACAAGGCTGTGCTTCATGCGTCATGAGATACAAGAAAATAGCTTGGGCTCGGGCTTCACACGTCATGAGATAAAACCCGCCTAGGGCTGTGCTTCACGTGTCCTGAGATACAAGAAAATAGCTCGGGGTTGTGCTTCGCACGTCCCGAGATAAAACCCGCCCAGGGCCGCGTGTCGCGCATCTTGAGATATAACAAAAGCCGCTCGGGCTTGCGCTTCACACGTCTTGAGATGAAACACACCCAGAGTCACGCTTCACGCGTCCTGAGATACAACATAGAGGTGTGCGATAGATGCACAAAGTGATTGAATCAATTCAGTGACAACGCATATTCAATGCAAAATGGATAACCGATGTATTGAAAGCATGTTCTATGCAAGAAACAAAAGCATATTTTATGCATAAAATAAGAGCACATTCCTTGCAAAATTGATAGCGTGTTCTACGCACAAATGATAAATGATGTATGACGTATGTGCAACATGCATATACGGGAAATGCATACCCTATGCAATGGAAAAGAACAAAAAGCATAATTTTGACAAAAATGAATAAAATGATACTCGGTGGCAACCTCTAATTTACCTCTCGGAGATGTTGCAACATGTTCAAAAAGGATACACCTTGTTCGTGTTGACAAGCGATGAACATCGTGCGCCAAAACACAGTTTTGAGCTTCCGTGGAGACAATCTGGACCCAACAATGAACCTCCCTTGCACCTCTTGGGAAACAAAGACACAAAGCAGCACTAGGACTTAGAGGAAGGCCACCGGCCACCTGTTGGCCACATGGGGAGGTTGCCGGCCATCTGTCGGCCATCAAAGAGTGTTGCCGGCCACCGATGGTAGACTCGGGGCTTTTCGGTCTTTTCACCCACGGGTCTTTAAGTACACATCAAGACTCCCCATTTCCTCACTTCTCTAGGTCCAAAATTTTTCCCTCTGTCTCTTTAGACACTTCTTCTCTCTAGATCTGAGCTTTTTACGCGTTTTCCAACGCCCAACATAAATTTTATTCGTTAAACCCTCTTGATTCTCTTCACTTTGAATCGATTGGATTTTGGTTTCGACGCTTTTTTCCTCATTTTTGCCTTTCTAGGCTTGCTCCCTTCGTGTTTCTCTCGAGTTTCGTGGACTTTTCCAGGCTTTGACTTTTTCTTCCATTTTCTCTCTCCTAGGGTTGACTTTTTCCAAGTTTACCCTTTTCCTCCATTTTTCTTTATTTTCACCTACTTTTCACCCATTTTCCATATGGCAGATGATTTTCCACATGACGGGGCTCCTCCAGAGCTTCCTCTCGTATTCTCGCTTATTGCCGAGACAGAGGAGCCGGCCGTCACTGAGGTTGGCGAGGCGACTCAGGGTATTGCGGCCGACCTCAAGGTAAAGTTTGAGCCTGAGGTAGAGCCAGAGCCAGAGCCAGAGCCAGAGCCAGAGCCACTACCATTGAGGGTACGACCTTTTGATCTAGCGAGGTACCATCCCCGCACACATATCTTGCCAGCCGGTGCCATTAGGGGGCTTTAGCGGCTTCGTTCTCAGTTTGCCGGAGGATCTCCTGCTGAGGGAGCCGGCTTCTCACCTTTTATCCATCGCCGTTGAGGTATGAACTCTGTTTTCATGCATTCCTGCCTTTCTTTAAACTGAATTTCTTGCACTCCCTTTTATCTAACTGTACTTTCATCACTACCTTATCTGATTCATCTGTTCTTTGCTACAGGGGGGTCTCGTGCCTTTAGAGGGTACGGAGCTACGAATGCGAGAGATTGGTACGATGAGCTCCCTGTTGGGGTTCGTGACATTGTGGACGAGACCAGATTCGGCCTTTTTTGCTCCGGCCTGACACGTGTCACTACGAGCCATCCCATTCTGGGAGCACTTGTGGAGAGGTGGTGGAACACCACTAACTCCTTCCACTTCTCCGCTATCGGGGAGATGACGATGACTCTCTACGACTTTGCCATGATCACCGACTTAGGAGTAGGGGGTGATCCGATCCCTTTTGACACCGACATGGGGGAGTGGGAGGCCGCCTGGATCAAGCTGCTGGGAGCGCGTCCACCCTTGTACCGGACAACTATGGTTAGATATAGTTGGTTCGCTGAGCAGTTTTGATGGAGCGAGCCCGAGACAGTAGAGGAGATGGAGCAATACGCTAGAGGCTTTTTGATGTTCGTCCAATGTACCACATTGTTTTCGAATAGGTGGAACACGGTGGGCTTGTATCTCTTGAGCATCCTGGTGACCCTTCCCCGGGTGCGCTTCTACGACTGGGGTAGAGATGGCCTTGCTACCTTGTACGAATATATGAGCTCTACCTCCCCCGCCTGAGGGGAGAGCTGATTGGAGGCTACTGATGAGCCTAGGAGGTATGCATTTCAGTTCCCTCTTTACATTTTACATTTTCGGCATCTGTTCATACCCTGTGCTTTCTACTTTGCACTTTTTATATCTGTTCATGCCGTATGCTTTCTACTTTGCACTTTCTGCATCTGTTCATGCTGTGCTTTCTGCTTTGCACTTTCTGCATCTGTTCATGCTCTGCTAATCACATATTACTGCACTTTCCTTGCAGCTGTGGGTTTATGCTTATTTCCCAGCTCTTGCCCTAGAGCCTATGGAGGACTCCCACTGATAGTTCCTTACTTGAGGCGGTACGATGACAGATGTTAGTATAGGACTCGCGAGACCTTCACATTTTTCCGTCATTATTTTGACATAGTGGCCACCCATGAGGCAACCCAAAACACAGTCATCTTTGCTTTACAACTGTTCTGATTCATACTTTAGAAACTGACAGCAACTAACAATCTGTACACTCTATTTGCAGATCATGTGGCAGCCTTGGGCCATGATGCCGGTTGGGGTACGGGATCAGTATGCAGGGGCTTGGGCCACTTCTCGCTTCCGGATCCTACTTGAGGGCCCAGTCTGCCAGGCTTGGTTCCTGAGTCAGCAGTTCGTTTGACAGACTGTGGGCTTACCGGACCCGATCGTTTCGATGCTACCGCTAGAGTCTATGAGATTAATAGACAGTCTATCCGTTGACGTAGTTGCACAGTTTATGGTGGGCCTGGATGCTGATTACTTCAGAGTAGAGGGCAACTACACGACCTTCATTCAGACTCACCTCATGCCACCTCTGACAGGTACTTGCGGAGGCGAGGGGGCGAGGGCTCCTGCAGCGAGGGAGGCGACTAGGGCGACCAGGACGACCAGGGCCCGTGCTAGAGGGGCTCCTCCTATAGGGCAGGGCAGGGCAGGGCACCGGCTGGCCCGAGCTTCTTACTGTGCTGGCATGCTGGCAGCATACTAGGGTGGCTTACCAGGTCCCGATTAAGCCTGTAGCAGCTAGGCACAAGCTTGTTGGAGTGTGAGGCCCATCCCAGGTATGAACTACACTTTATTATTTGTATTCCGCATTTCATTTCAGATATGTTCATTCCAGACATTGATCATCCAAATGTATTTGCAGGCATCCATAGAGTACATAGGGAGTGCTTTTGAGCTGATAGCCTCCTTGATGGGCATGGTACAAAGGAGGGAGACGCTGTTTGGTCTCCGTGGCATCCTGATAATATCTTCAATTTGCACTTCATGCTATCAAATTTCTACTGATACACTGGCATTTCAACTGTAGTCTTTCCCAAACTGTATCTGACACACTATATCTGATACACTGCACTCACACACTATACTTACATATTGTATCTGATTTCTGCATACCACTTATTCTGTATACTATACCTGCATCTGATACACATACTGTAACTGATACGTTGACAACTGTCTTTTCAAATCCCATCTATACCGATGGCTCCGGTAGCGACAGCAGCACCTGTACCGGCAGTACCCCCTCCAGTAATAGGGAGGAGAGGGATAGAAGCACCAGAGACCAGAGTAGTCCTCCAGAGCCCATGTTGAGCGATGATGATGCTGAGACCAGTGACTCCGAGGAGGCAGCGAGTCAGCATTCTAAGTCATCCGAGAGTGGAGATGACGATACTGGCTTGGGTTCCGAGAGTAGAGGTGATGATGCCGAGGCGGGTTCTGGGGCAAAGATCGGGGACAATGCTGGCTCTGATTCTGGCTTAGAGATTGATTCAGACAGCGTGCTGATGAAGATAATGCCCCAGAGTCTTCTCCTCTGAGAAAGATGACGAAGAGGGCCTCTTGGGCTTGGGCGACCGGCGTGATTTTTTTGATTTTTTCTTTTTTGCTTAGTTTCTTTTTGTTGGTAGCATTAGCACATGCATAGCTTCAGATAGGTTTATTTTGCTTTAAAACTTGCACTTCTCATTTGTAAAAACCATGATCGGAATAAAACCTCGCAGTTTTTTAAAAAGTGTTGTCATTTTTGCATAATGAGCACCATATTTGCAGAAAAAAAGGACATAAGATTGCATTGGCCAACAAAAACTGAACACTTGTATTGGCACAATGTTCTTAATCTGGTAACGAGTCGACCAACAACGAAATACAAAATGCAAAACACAACTCGATAAACAAAGCAAAAACAACTCAATACAAATAAAAAAAACTGCTAAACCAAAAGGACTCAAGACAAGTCCGTAAAAACACACAGACCCAAAACAAAACACATGCTTCCAGCATTGCTCCATACACAGATGGTCAGCAGATCAGAAAAGGATTGCGGCCAATGAGGGAGCTTGCCAGCCATAGATAATGGCCTGCCGGCCACCTGCCGGCCATCGAAGGTGAGAATCACCAGATTGCTAATAGTTGGCTTCCATCAAAGCCTTATCTTCTACAAAAGGTCCAGCTTCGTGAATTCTTCTCCAGAATTTCATTTCAGCTGCAATTTCTTCACAAATGGAGCCATTTTTCACCGAAAAGCTCTTGGATTGGATTGCGACTTTAGATGGCTCGAAAAAGGTAAATTTCTGGGGTTTTGGCATAAACACACTTTTTCCGTTGAGCCATACTCCACTTTGTATTCCGTTCCTTCATGCCACGGCACGATGTTGGAACCCGATTACACATGTCTTTAGCTTCAGGGGACAAGAAATATGCCTGACAATTGAAGAATTTCAGGCACTAATGGAATCCCGGCGCGATGAGGAAATCATACCTCAGCCCCGTTTTGGCCACGTCCAAGCTTTGGGATAGATGTGTGGGTTCACTCTACATGAGGCTTGATCTTTGGTCCACAACGGAGAGATGGACATTCCCAATTTGATTCATCGCTTTTCCGACGTTAGTGACAGAGGCGACCTTTTTTGGTGAGGTTTTCGGCAACATGTCCTCTGCCTATGAATGCTTGCTTATTTCCTTCTTGCCCCTAGTTTCGGCGAGTCTAGCATTTGATTGATCGAAGTGGCCCAAGGTTTGAAAGAAGGCAAGAGTTGCATTGGTTTGGTGCTGGCTGAGACTTTGATAGGCTTAGACCCCTTTCATCGGCGGGAGACTACCAGATTCGCGGGGAGCCCATTACTTCTTCAGGTAATGTTTTCCACCCTTTCTTATATGTGTTTCTCACATCACTTGGCACTCATGCTTTGTTTTTCTCTCAAAGCCCTTTTCTCACTTTTTCTCTCAACATACATCTCTCTATTCTTAATCTCTCTTTTCTTTCATCTCTCCCCAGGTGTGGCTTTAATGGATAGCCTGAAGTAGTGGACTCTTGCCCTGAGTACTCAGCTCGGGTTATTTTTTTTCCGTCCCTGCTGGATTGGATTTCCCGACGAGGGATGGTGGTGCCACTGGATGTGCAACCGGTCTGCTGCTGACATAGCTTGGCGTTTGCCCCTGGCTTAATCTGACTGAGATATAGTTATAGCATGGCTCGGTAGCTTGGCATACACGTTGATCGGCCTTCACCACTATGTATTCTACTTCCCCTTCTAGTTCAGGCATCAATTTGGGCATGATCAGACCTACTCAGAGGAGGGGAGTGGCTGGGTTTCATTCCCATCCGCGGTTCACACTTGGCTAGGTCTCACTGCTTGGAGAACGAGGGAGCTTCTGCCCCTGCCCCTAATTTCAGTTACGCCCTTTCTGCGAATGTTTGGCTTGGCTATGAGGATGAGGCACCAAACCGGGCCCACTTTGGCTTCAGAAGCTTCCATAAGCACGAGCAAGGGACGCAGAGCACCTGAATCTGTGCCCCTAGTTTATTTCTTTGACCTTTTTTCAAGTTTTTTTTCAATGTTATAAAACAACTTTGATTTGTATCAGAGAGTTGGAGAACTTTTATGTTGAAATCAATGAAATTAAAGCTGTGAGCACTGAAAATTTTCCTTTTGGTAAAATTTGTAAGAGGTAAAATTTGAACAAAATCAACTTTTATTAAAACTTTTCAAAACCATTTTCGAAAAGGTTCACCGCTTGACACGCACAAAATCAATCCTCAAGATGTACAACTCCGAATCCAAAGATTGTAGATTGCCCCTTGATTGAATAGCACTGCTCAACATTGTAACCAGCTCTTCTCTTAGAGTTAAGATAACAACCGAACCCATAGGTAAAGAATAGATAAAGATGACTTGATTGATCACATGGACAGGACAGTTGAGTTGGAGGTGTTTACAGCCAAACTTCAGGATGAAGTTGCCTTCGTATGCCGAAGATGGAATCAGACCTTAAGTAGTTCGGTTCAGGTTCACTCGAGTATTAAGGCCTTGTTTGGGGGATCCTAAAAAAGTCAAAAAGTCACTATCCTATTTAAGTCACATCATCTTATTTAAGTCACAGCTCTCTATCACATCATTTCAAACCCAACCCATATTCATAAAAAGTCAAAAAGTGCACTTATTCTCTTTTTACGCTCTAACTTTTACCAAGGCCACCTTTTGAGTTTTCAACCTTGCGAGCTCAGTTTTTCTTTATTTCTAATTTTTCATGCTCTAATTTTTGCCTAGGTCGCCTTTTTGGGTTTTGGCCTAACGAGCCTCTTAATGATAGTATTTCTTCAATTGTACATGTTGATCGGTTGGGAAAATTCTAGGCCATCCAGGCCATAAGAATAACAGCTCCACCTGACCAAATAGTTTTGCTGATGTAAGGACCAGTTCAATTGGGTTTGAACTTGCCCCTAGGGTCATGAATGGGAGCTCGGTTGTCTTTCAGCACCATATCCCCCTCTTTGAGATTCCAACTTAACCTTCTTGTTAAAAGCCCTAGCAATCCTGCGTTGATAGCCCTGAACATGATACAATGCTTTCAGCCTTCTCTCATCAAACAACATTAGCTTTTCAAATTTGCTTTCTTGCTAGTCTGCCTCTGCTATTTGACACTCATCCATAACTCGTAGCAACAGGACTTCTATTTCAATTGGCAGAACAGCTTCCATCTCATGACAAGAGAATAAGGAGTTGCCCCTGCAGACGTCCAAATTAAAGTTCTATAACCCCAGAGTGTGAATAGCAATTTATTTGGCCAGTCCCTGTAGGTCTCAACCATCTTCTGCAAAATATTCTTGATGTTCTTGCTAGCGGCCTCAACAGCTCCATTGGTTTGCGGCCGGTATGTAGATGACTTGTGAAAAGCCACATTGTATTTCTCCAACAAGTCTATCACCACTTTCTTGAAGTGGGAGCCATTATCTGATATGATCTCATTTGGGACTCCGTATCAGCAAATGATGTTGTTCTGGATGAACTTAGCTACATGCGATGCTTTCAACACTGCATAGGACTGGGTTTCCACCCACTTTGTAAAGTAATCAATTGCCACCATGATGTCTTCATGCCCATTCAACCCTTTTGGTGTGACTGTGCCAATGACGTCGATTCCCCAGACGGAGAAAGGCCATGGTGAAGTCATGTTGTACAATTTTGACAGCGGAATATTTCGATTAGCATGAATTTGGCATTTGTGGCATCACCGAACAAAACCAATACAATCCTTCTCCATAGTGGACCAGTAGTAACCTTGCCTGAGAATCTTCCGAGCCAGCATAACTCTATTCATGTGCGCTCCGCACTCTCCCCCATGGATGGCCTCCATCACGCGCTTTGATTCCTCTGCTTCGACACACAACTTGTGCATTCCCAGATGACCTCTCTTGTACAGTTTACCTTCGTAGATGATAAATTGGAAGGCTATCCACCGTATTCCCTTTTGTCCTTGGCATTTGCCCCTGGATAAATCTCTTTTTCAAGAAGTTTCAAATATCGTAGTACCAAGGGTTTTTGTCTTGCGCTTCATCTATTGTAGCGATAGTTTCATAGGCTGGCGTGTATCTTTGCTCAATGATAATCGGATGCATTCAGACTCCAAGTGGGATGTCTACCATAAAAGATAGAGTGGCTAAAGCGTCAGCGAACCTGTTATTATCTCTAAATAGATGCGTGAAAGTCAGTTTTTCAAACCTAGGAATTAGAATGTCCAGGGTTTGGTGATAAACCTTCATCTTTTCTTCTTTGACTTTCCAGTTTCCATTTGCTTGAGACACAACTAGGTTCGAGTCCCCAATAACATCTAACCTTTTTGCCCCTAGTTCTAGGGCAGCTTCTAAACCAGCGATACACACTTCATACTCTGCTTCGTTATTGGACACTATAGACTTACCTTTTTCCACACCCCCTTTCGGAAGGTTTGAAATGATAGGCCTCACAGTTCAGACTCCCGCGGTTCTAAATCTAATCTCACAAGTGCAATGTGAAACTGATAAACACCAAAGAGTCCAAATTCGGTAAATCTTTTGGAAAATTGATTTTAGGACCAAAAATGCCAAAAATGGACTGCTTTTCCAGATACAGAGTTGCCACCTAAATATTTTTGTTTTGGGAAAATTTAGGAAACCCTGAATCGTGCCAAAGGCCACGTGCCCGTCATCACCAAAGTTGCCTCGACTCGGGAACTTAGGTACAAGAGGGGAAGGTCATGAATTGAGCACATCCGCTCGCCCGATCAAAGATCGGCCTCTATTAATCATGATATGATTTTTTTATAAACATTATGTGCTCTTGTTCCGGTTATTAGCTAACTTTACTATGTGATGCGCACAAGCAAGTATAGACTAGTTTGCTTAATTTGGAACAATTCAACTCATGTTTGTTTGCGAAAATGGTTTGAATTTGCCACCTCAAGTGGGCTTAAAAGATTTGCGGATTTGCCACCAAACATAGTGGGCTTAAAACATGATTTGCCACTCGACAAAGTGGGCTTTAAAATATACATTCGTGGAATCGTTCCAATTCAAACAACAAGCCTTCATCCACAGGCATTCATGCAGTTTAGCATATAAGCACATAGCCTTATGGCAAGCATGCTAATCATGGCAACATTCACACTTATGCAAGTTTGCTAAAGCATAAAAACTCACCGAGTACTCCAAGCCAAAACAGAAACTAGTTAGAAAGATGCATGATCTTTACTATACAAGATGCCTAACGCAGCACGTGCAATATGCAATTAATAGGCTCGGCTACTAATATGGCATATGAAGCAATTTGATAACATGCTATTAAACATGTATTCAAAGAAGATATTGAAATTGCAATGTAGTTTGAATGATGTGCCGAGCCTCAGTGCATGCAATAGGAATGAATGGATGCAAGCATAAGGTATGCAAATTGAAATATGTCCTTAATCTAACCATCGAAAGCGATTAAATAAAAGGAAGAAAGACGTGGGGTTGGAAGACATACACACACGCATGCACACTTATTACAACATTACGCCCTTGCGAAGGAGGGTCCGAATGAATAAGAGCTAAGTTAATCTAATTAAGCTAATTAGACTAATTATTACAAATCAAATGAATAACTAGCTAAGCTAATTACTAATTATTACAACACTTTAACTAACTAGCAAACTAATTAATTAAATTACAACACAAATGTACACAAACTAAGCATTTAAGACATTAAACTATGCTGCCATGCTCCGCCTTGGGAAGTGGAAGATGCACATGCTCCGTTTTGGCCCGAAAAGACCTCCATTTTGCTCTCAAAAGCCTCTGTTTGCACAGTTGAGAATCTCCAGAACCTTTCTGCTCCACCTTACCAAATATTTGCTGAGGTTTACATCAGTGGCCTGTCGGCCATAGAGGGATGCTGCCAGCCATCTGCCAGCCAGTGAGGTGTACTGCCGGCCAGAAATGAGGCACTGTCGGCCACTGATGCACTGGATCACCATGCTGAAACAGAGTACAAATAGAGCAAAAAGAAGGTTTTTCCAAGGATTTGTTTGTACTGTATCCCTTCTTATCATCTCAAAATCTCAAAGGAGTGACACATTTGGATCCAAAGCCACCACTCAAGCAAGTTCATTGCATGATGGCCAAAGATCCAAGTTGTACAATTTTGATAAATGCACAAATATGACCAACAAGACCACCACCCTATCATGAACGATCAAGGGCAATGGAGACCTAGGAAAGTGGCACATTTCATCACTTTGAGTATGAAATGTCCCATTTTCCTTGTGTTCAAATTAACGTCCGATTTGAACACATGCAATACAACACAAAGACATGCTTATCTTGTCACTTTTACTTGTCAATTTTGTTTACACATTTTAATTACCAAATCATTCTTTAATCAATTTGTCCATTGGTGAGTATCCTCTAAGGTGAAGGAAGTGTCAACCAAAGGATAGTGTAAGGCAAGAGAGAGAGATCATGCCTTTGATAATGAACCCTCAAAAAGGATTAAACCATTGAGCATGACTTCAATCTCAAGCTTAAAGGATCCCAAGTTTGAAACAACTCTCAAAAGCAAATGAAAGAGTGAAGCAAAGAAGGAGGTTGCAGAGATTTAGGTGCTGAAATTGAGTGATAAAAACACTAAAATATGTAGCCAAGTCACACCAATAATGTTTAAAGCCTTAAAACAGCAAGCTAGTGCAAGGATTTACACTACAACTACACAAAACAAAGTTCAAATGAACCAAACAGCCCAAAACAGAGCTAAAGCAGGCTATTTCAGAGGCTAAAACATGCTGGACTTAAGCTAAGTTATGCTAGAAAAGCATGCTAACATGTAAGGCTAACTAAGCATGCAAACAAGATACAAGGACGGGAGGCTAACCCCTCCAATTTTGGACTTCAAAATGAGATTTTTGCCACTGAAAAACCTCTGAAATTTAGTGGTTAAAAAGCCCAAAAAAGTTGGTTTTAAAGTGATGAACAAAGGCACAAAAGCTTTTCAAGCAAAGAAGCAAGAAGGGTGAACCACCCCTTAACTGAAAATAGCCTCAAACCACCACTTTTAGGCCACAAAAATAGAGTTTTTTACAATCCAAAGACAGGCCAAAAACAGTCCAAAAATAGTGCAAAGAGATAGGAAAACAATTGTGCAAAACAAGCTTAAAAGGAGAGTGCTATACCTTTTGAAGCCAAGACACAATTGAGGCAATAAATCAAACCAAGACCACCTTATAGAGCTCAAAGAGGGTCCCAAGTAACCTTAGCCCAAAGATAAGCAACTTTCGTTAAGGGTTGATAAGCAAACTTAAAGTGTATGTGGGCTAATTTGCACAAACTTGTAAGAGAGAGAGACATGTAGGGAGAGAGAGTTATAGAGAGAGAGAGACTCCCAAAAATTTTCTAACCTTGAAAACAATAGAGAAGGTCCTCTATATATAGCAATATATGAGCTTCAGGTCGAAATATCAACAAATGGATAGCTGGAGTCGTGTGGAGACAGCTGGAGGTAAACATCTACAAAAAATTTGATTTTTGACACCAATGGCTAGTTGGCCATCACTCGTGGCCGGAAAACCTCATCCATGGCTGGCAAACTTCACCCCTGGCCGACACATGGCCAGCAAACCTCATTTAGTGGCTTGCCAGAAAATCTACTTTTTGGGCCCGGCTTCAAATGGGCACATCTCCTTCATCCAGACTCCTTTGCAGGTCATTCTTGAGTCTAAATTGAAGCCTTGAAAGTCTACTTTCCAATGGTAGAAGCCTTACATCAAAATTCTAAGTGTGCAAAAAGATATTCCTATTTTAGTGAAAACTGCTCAGTTCTTTCTCTTAACGATTCGTGCCCAACTTCAAACAGCCACATCTCCCTCATCCGGATTCGGCTTTAGGAGATTCTTGATTGTAAAATGAAGCCCTGGAAGTCCAATTTCCAATGGTGGTGGCCTCATAACTAAAGTCCAAGTATACAAAAGGATAGGCCTGATTTAGTGAGGCTGCCCTGCTCTCTCTCTTAACAGTTCATACCCAACTTCTTCCCCAACTAGGTTTCTTCCCTCCTTTCCTATTTTCTTCAACTCCAAACCTTTAAATGAGGTGTTTTGAAATATTTTTCAAATATTTCACCTCTCTTTCATTTATTTCCACTTTGTCCTTGCTCGGTTTATCGAAAGTGCAACATTTAACGAAATGCGAGCCTCGAAACATCACAGAAGCATTTTCAAAAATAATTTTAAAGAGAGGGTTTTAAGGTCTAAAATAATTTTGGTCAAAATAGTTTTTGTCCAAAAATGGGGTGTGAGGTTGGGATTTGAAGCTCTTCTTGCCGAAAAAATCGAACCTTTGCACAGCATAGCCTTCATTCTCGAGTAATCAACCTGAGGCGCCTAAGTCTTAAGGGCGGTAAAAAATGGGGTGTCTACAGACACCTTGAACCAGAGTTTAAAGGCTAAAGGTATATGGGAATTGTTGGGTGCTATCAGCAACACACCTATCCCATAACCTTATTGATTAGACGCTCCATTAAAGTACATTGTCCAAGTCTCCTCCTCGACTTGCAGAATGGCTTTATCTGGGAACAGGTATTCCACCGCTTCATCCCCTTCTACTGGGTGATCTGCCAGGAACTCTGCCACAGCTCTCCTCTTGATCGACTTGTGAGTGACATACTTGAGATTAAATTCGAAGAGGAGAAGCAACCAACGGGCAAGCCTACCCATAAGCGCTGGTTTCTCGAAGAGATATTTGATTGGATCTAATCTCGAAACCAGAATTACAGAGTGAGCTCACAAGTAGTGCCTCAACTTCCTGGTAGCCCATACCAAGGCTAGGCAAGCTTTCTCCAACGGAGTGTAGTGGGTCTCATAATCCAGCATTTTCTTGCTCAAACAGTAGATGGCTTTCTCCACCCTATCCTCAGATTCCTGAGCAAGCATGCATTCCATAGTGTGCTTACTGACAGGTACAGAATAAAGGCTTCTCAGCTTTGGCGGCGATAACACAGGCAGATTCTGGAGGTATTGCTTAATCTGCTCAAAAGTGAATTGACATCGATCATCCCATCAGAATTTCTTTCCTTTCTTCAGGAGACCAAATAGTGGTTCACAAGTCAAGGTTAATTTGGAAATAAACCGTCTTATGAATTGCACTTTACCCAGAAAGCCTCGCACCTCATTTTCAGTCCTTAGTGGTGGCATTTCTAGGATGGCCTTGATTTTGGAACGATCTACCTCAATGCCCCTCTGTGTGATCAAAAAGCCCAATCTTTTCCCTGCTGTTACGCTGAAAGTACATTTCTGTAGATTAAACCTAAGTCTGTATTCTCTTATTCATTGAAAGAATTTCTTCAAGGCAATGTAGTGGCCCTCTCTTTCTTTGGACTTGACAATCATGTCATCCACATACACCTCGACCTCTTTGTGGATCATATCATACAGAATAGTGGTTGCAGCCCTCTGGTAGGTAGCCCTGGCATTTTTCATCCCAAACGGCATAACCCGATAGCAGTAGGTACCCCACGGCGTAGTAAATGTAATTTTCTCTTTGTCCTCGAGCACCATCAGAATCTAGTTATACCCGGAAAACCCATCCATGAAGGATAGCAATGCATGACCTGTAGTGAAGTCCAGTACTTCATCGATGTACGGCAAAGGGAAGTCGTCCTTCGGACTGGCTCTATTCAAATCCCTGAAGTCCACACACATCCGGATCCTACCATCCTTTTTCAGCACTAGGACGATGTTGGCCAACCAAGTCGGATATTCAAATACTAACAAAAAACCTATCTCGATCTGCTTGGTGACCTCCTCCTTGATTTTCAACACCCAATCCGAACATATTCTTGGCAACTTCTGCTTGACGAGTCGGGCCTAGGGGTCAAGAGGGATCCGATGCTGTACAATCTCAGGATCGATTCCAGGCATCTCTTCGTAGGACCACACGGAAACATCTTTGAAATCTTTTAATAAAGCGACTAAGCGCTCGCGCTCCTCTGAAGACAACGTGGACCCGATCTGGACCAGACGCGGATCCTTCTCAGTACCCACGTTAATAGCAATGATTTTATCAGCACAGGGTTTTGCAAACGTCTCCTCCTCTCGATTAATCAAGTTTTCCAAATTCGTTTTCATTAAAATTTTGAAAATCCTGGTCAATGCAATAAACAAGCGGCATAGAGAAATACTCAGGATCAACGGCGTTCTCATTCATAAGGTCGAGCTCTTCGGTTATAACCGACTCAAAAGCAAAAGAAAAAGAGGACCTGGACATGACCTTAGCATCTGGGTTATCAACCCTAGGAATACCAGACTTGGTCTTAGAAGAATCGGAATCTGATTTCGACTCCACAGACACTGTGGAATCAGATTCTGGCTCATCACCGCTGAACTAGACAAGTAGCCCTCCTCCAGCTGCCAGACAGAGATGGTGCTCAGATGCATCAAATGCTACGGGACGGGTTCACACCTGGTTGGTCCCCGATCATGGAGATGGTAAGGTTATCCCCCAAGGTCTCTGAGTTGGCCGGAGGATTTGTAAGGAGACACGCCAGTGCAGTCCCTACTCCAAGCTCGCTGTTATCCGAGTCACTTTCTATGCTCTGCTCAACTTCAGTACTTGGCCCAGCCTTTTCCTCCACATCACTATCTTGCAACTGTAGATCAAAGAAGATTTCGAATTCAGGAACACGCTGCTTCACAGAATTTATCCAGGGCTCGGGGAAGCCGCAAAAGGAGAAGTCTTCACCCTCCCGAACAAAGTGGCCATTCAGTGTTCCCCAGATTGGCCTATGAACGAGCTCATAGTGTTTCTCGGCCTGCTTGGCTCTGGCTCTGCCTGCCATCTCTTTCCTTTTCCTGACCTAATCCTCTTTGGTGGGTACATATCCTAGACTAAAGGTATGCGGATTATGTGGCACATCGGCCAATGCTATGATGCGTTTTCGGCCACTTCTTCCAAGTCCCATTCCTGGCATATTTTGCAATTTGTTCATTACATAGATTGATTAGGCGCTGACATACATGCCCTCATTAGCAACCAAGATGGTTTGCACTACTCGGGCCTCAGCCAGCGTAAACCCTAAAAGGAACACATCCTCATCACCATGAACGATCTCCAACACTGGTGTAGTTACCTCTGGCGTAGGATGGATAGATGAATTCCTGAAAAAAAATTGTCAACCCTTTCCTGTGAGGGTATTTTAACATTTGGTGGAGGGTAGAGGAGACTGCTTTCACATGATGCAGCCAGGGCCTCCCTAGCAGTAAGTTGAAGGTGGTTGGGACATCCAAGACATGGAACTCGACATCCTACTAAGCTAGGCCTACCTGGACTCTAATTTGCACCCTGCCCATGACCTGCTTGTATTATCATATGCCTGAATTACTTGGGTTGTAGGCACGAAATCTACCAGTCTAAGGCCAATAGCATAAGCTGTGCGGGAAGGACAGATGTTGATAGCTGAAACCGGTATCTATCAACACCACCGGTACCCATTTTTCTTTGCACTCAACGGATATGTACAGGGGTTTGTTGTGAACTGAGCCTTCCGGCGGCAGTTCTTTATCAGAAAAGGTTAAGGTTGGCCCGACACCACCTGGGAAGACCAATCCCACAAGCTGTTCAAGGGTAGCGTCAATGGACAATTTAGCTTTATCCATTGCTGATAATACAGCCTGTCGATGCACCAGGGAGGCCATAAGTAGATCCCAAATTGAGATGTCAGCCTGGATTTTCTTTAGTTGCTTCAACACTGCCTCTTCTTCCAGTTGCTTCTCTTTCTATTTCTCAATCTCTCTGTCTTTCCCAGATGCCTCAGCTTGATCTAAGTGCAGTGGCTTGAAATACTGCCCACTCCTTGTCATGTGATCTATCTCTTCCGCATACCACGTGTTGTCTAGGAGGCATTCACCCCAGTCTTCGTCAGTGTGAGCTAGAAGTAGATCGTCATCCTTCCACCATATACCTCCGGCAACCGACAAACAGTTGTCCGGCTCCGTTTGTATCACTTTCACCTTACAAGTATCCCCCGCAGGGTGTTGGGCCATTACAGCTTTCTGTTTGTTTTCAACCCTCTATCGTACAAACTGCATCAGCGCAGCTTCCTGTTCTGTGTCCATAGTACTCACAATCCCTAGTTCCTGAGCTGAATTGTTCACGCTGGTGTTCTCCAGCAGTTTTCCTTTTTCATCGGCCATTCCGTCCACTGCAGCTATTACTGTTGCCTTTTTCTCCAATTTTGTTTAAGTTCCATCCTCCCTATCGGGTTCATCACTTAACCACCCAGAGTTGTCCGTTGATCCATTCAAATCAAACCAGTCAATCTGCACATCCCCTTGATCTTGTTCGTCGAAGAACTGCAGGTTATCTAAGTCCTCCTCAAGTTCCGCCAGATTATCCAACCCTTGACTCGAGCCATCCTTTCTAACCACATTAACCTGCACTACAGTTGGCAATACCACTTCTAGTTTAACTTGATCAATTAGCACAATGTAGCAGCTTGGATCGTAAACCCCCTTAGGCAAGTTCTCAGAGCACTCAGGCAACGGACTCACACTTTCCTCTAAGGTCGACCTCTCTTGTATTGCAATTGTCACCACCACCGGCTTAGGTTGAAGTGCGGACGTGTCTATCATGCACAAATCTAAGCTTTCAGGAATGAACACCATTGGTCTAGGTAGGTGGGAAGGGGTAATATATACGCTGGGGTCGTAGGGGATGGCCAATGTATGGATTAGGTTTAGATTGTGAGGTGGGGGAACTTGATTGTGGGCTAGGAGAGGGTTTGTAGTTACATTTGGTTTCTGGGGTGGTGCAATCACCTTATTTTCGATAAAGTCTTGAATCTCATGACACAGCCTAAAGCATTGGTCGGTGTCGTGACCGTGTTGCTGGTGGAAAGCATAGTACTTGGTTGAGTTATGTTTAGGTGGGAGAGGATCAGGGTAATAGGCAAGGCTCTAATGGCTTGAGGTGCCCCTTTTTGATCAACACCTTCATGGCTTGAGATAAAGGCATGTAGAGTGGAGTAAAGGTTCTCTGGGATTGGGCAGAGTTGTTTGAAGTTTGTGGTGCTGTATTAGCAAAGGGATTGGCGGTCTTGGTTGCGGTGGTGATAACGCTCACATCCGACGGCCGCGCAGCTGTGCTACCACTAGTGGTTGCATTGGAACTACGCATAAAAGGCCTTTTGGCTTGCTCTTTCTCATTAGTAATCAGCCCTTGTTTCATGGCGTCTTCAATCTGAACCCCTATCTCATAGAGCTCGGTGAATGTGAACAGAGGTAGAACGATCATTTTCTACAATAATTTACCGTGCAGATTACGGACTACCATTCTTATCTAATCCTTCTTGGAAGGTCATTTGGTCATCATTGAAGCCTTGGCCCTCCACCTTGTCACGAATTCTGAAAAGCCCTCATTTGGCTCTTGGCGCGTTGCCTCGAGATCATGAGTTGTGACCTCGATTTGTGTGTTGTACGAGTACTGTGCAACAAAGGCCTCAGCCATTTCCTCCCAACACTGCTTCACAGAATCCTCTAGCTTTGCATACCATATAGTCGCTATTCTCGACATAGTCCGGTCAAAGAATGAGAGCTTTTGCAACCTGGTCAAGCCCATCGGCCGTAGGATATCTGAAAATAGCCAAAGATAAGCCATGGGATGTCTAGAACCATCGAATCGATCAACGTGTGGCATTTTGAACCGATCTGGCAATGTCACTGCAGAGTCGGTATATCCCTCTTCTATATCGGGGATAAAGTTAACACCATGTGCTCTTTTGAGGAGCTCCTCTAGCTTGTTGACCTTAAGTACAGTCGGGTCAACCTCAAACTCAAATGGAGCCTCGGCTTGATACAAAGGTGCTTTGGAGGCTTGTGGTGGGATCAGCTCTGCCGGATTGCCTTGATTCTCAACATGGGCAGTGGCTTTGGGTGCTGGGATACCCGTAGGAGGTGCATGAGATGCAGAAGCTGCTGCCGGCTGTGGTTGTTGTTGTTGCAGCCTGTTTATTACCTCAGCCTGGCATGCTTTGACCTTGGCCTGTCGAGCAGCGTCTTGTTGTAGGGTTTCAACTGTTTGCTGGAGATGGTGAATCATGTCCTCCATACTGACTGGGGGATATTGTGCCTTTGGAATGGGCAAATGATCTCGTACTAGACTAGATATAGAAGACTGTGCCTGACTAGATGCAGGTGAAGAGAGGGGTGACTGCTATAGAAATTGAACCGGTGAACTCTGCCTTACTCTCCTCCGTCTAGTAACCGGAGGGAACGAAGTAAACACGGGTTGTCCCCTAACAAGATCTCCGGCTCTGTAAAGCCTTCTGACATGGGTCCAGAGTGCTTGGGGGATATCTGAACTGTCCGAAGCTATGGTGTTATACTACCTAGCAAAAAGAAATAAAGCAAAAAGAAAGCAGTAATCAGAAACCACACAGCACCTCAGCTCAGATGTTAACAACACATAGATGTAATCAAAGCTGTAGGATTGCACTCAACACTAAATTCTGCCCCCATCTGCCCCTAAAAATTGATACCCAACTTGCAACTGATGCGCACATTCTTGTACAGTTTCACTATAAAACACATACCAGTTAAGTGAGAACCAAAACACCCCTATGAGTGGGTAGGGTTACCCTGTTCTAGTTTCATCAGGAGCTAGGGCTCACTATTTAAACAATGCGATTTCAAGCAATCCTAAATTAGGGTGAGTATCCTGTCCTAGTTTGGAACAGTATCTATGACTTTCGATATGCAACTAGGCCAAATGGTCAAAAAGGTACCTCAACAAGACTACCTAATATACCTCTCGCACCTAACACCGAGAAGTGAAAGAAGGATCAAACGGTACAGCAGTAGTCTAGATCCAAGGGTTGTGTTCCCATCGTGGCAGAGCCCGTCACTGGTCAGCCTTTTGGCAAGCTTTTTAGGCAAGCCTCCGGCAAACCGTCCAGGAATAGCAAATGGAAAACATAGTGATGTAAGCGCACCAATGTAAATGCAATGCAAAGAACATATAAGTGTAGATAAAATTTCACATCATGAATTTCAAGTCAAGTTCTCTAAAGTCCCCAGCAGAGTTGCCAGAAACTGTAGCTCGACTTTTTCGACCCCTTTCGGAAGTCGAAATAAGCCCTACAGTTCGGACTCCCGCGGTTCTAAATCTAATCTCACATGTGCAATGTGAAATTGATAAACACCAAAGAGTCCAAATCCAGCAAATCTTTTAGAAAATCGATTTTGAATCAAAAATGACAAAATTAGACTGCTTTGCCAGATGCAGAGTCGCCACCTAAATATTTTGGAAAATTTAGGAAACCCATGACTCGTGCCAAAGGTCACGTGTCTGTCATCACCAAGATTGTCTCGGCTCAGGAACTTAGGTACGAGAGGGGAAGGTGATGAATACATTTGAGCACCTCCGCTCGCCCGACCAAAGATCGGCCTCTACTAATCATGATATGAATCTTATTTACATTATATGCTCTTGTTCCAATTTATTAGGCTAGCATTTACTATGTGATGCGCACATACACAAGTATAGACTAACTTTGCAAGAATTGGAACACTTGATTCATGTTTGTTTTGAAAATTGTTTCGAAATATGTACCACTTGAAAAAGTGATCGCATATGAACGTTTACTCAGATTATTTCAATTCAAGCAACAAGCCTTCATCCACAAGCATTCAAGTAGTTTATCATTTGAGCATTTAGCCTCATGGCAAGCATGCTAAACATGGCAACAATCACACGCATGCGATATGCTGAAATGAGTAATGGCTCACTTAGTACTCCAAGCCAAAATAAACAAAAGAGTTAGAAAAATGAATGATTCCTAACTATGCAATATGACTAATGCAACGCATGCGATAATGCAACTAATAGGCTTGGCTACTAATACGGCATATGAATCAATGAAATAGCATGCGGTCTAAACATGTATTCAATGAAGTATTGAACTAACAATGCAGCTAGAATGATGAACCGAGCCTCGGTGCATGTAATACAAGTGGATGCAAACATGAAGTATGCTAAATGAAACGTGATGTCCCTAAATTAACCATCATAAGCTAGTAAATAAAAGGGAGAAAGACGTGGGGTTGGAAGAGATACACATTATTACAACATTACGCTCTCATGAAGGAGAGTTCGAATGAATAAACTAGCTAACTAATTAATGCTAAGCTAAGCTAAGCTAATTATTACAAAATAAATGAATAAATAGCTAAACTATTTAACTAATTATTATAACAACATACGAATTAACAAACTATGCTAGCTAACTAAAATATTACAAAACGAAATCAAATAATTAGCTTAACTAACTAATTAAATACAATCACATATCAAAATTAACTAGCTACAAGTAATTAATTACAACAAACATCTAAGCTAAATATTTAAGCTAAAACAGGCTTGGTATGTGAGGAATGCTCATGCGCGTGCTCGGTTTCCATCCGAAAATCCACTGTCTTGCTTTCGGAGAGCTTATGTTGCACAATAGAACACTAACACCTTTGCCCACTTCTAGAATAACTCTGCTTTGCTTCCCAAACACACTGCTGAATTTTGCATTAGTGGCTGGCCGACCAGTGATGAGGGTTGCCGGCCATGGAAAGTGGCCTGCCGGCCACTGTTGCCCAGTTCACCTTGCTGCAACAGAGGACAAACAGAGCATGCACAAGGTATTCTCAAGGGTTGTCTGCACAACTCACCCCTCATTTTCATGAACAAATCAGAGGAGTAGCAAGCTTGGTCCACAAACCACCAATTCAAGCAATTTCATTGCATGATGGCATATGAACCAAAGTATGCAATTTCAATGAATGCAATTAAATAAGACTCTAACCTCCTCCCTTTCATGAGTTGATCAAAGGAAGTGATGACCTTGGAAACTTGAGTCATTTCATCACTAATGAGTATGAAATGCCTCAAGCTTCCATATGCTCAATTAACGTCCGATTGAATACAACACTTTTTATTATCTTGCACCATTTTAGTCCCATTTTAATTACTCCATTTTAGATTACCATCTAAGTCTTTAATTCATTGAGTCCAATGGTGAGTTTAAGTCCTCTAATGGAAAGAAGGCTCAAACCAAGAGTTGTTTTAGCATGAAAGAGACATCATACCATTGGTAATGAACCCCAAAGGGATTAAAACATTTAAGCATGACACCTCAATCTCATACTTTAAACAAACAAGTTGTTTGAACCACTTTCAAAGCAAAACAAAAGCCAAGAAAGGATGGAGGTTGCAAAGATGATTAAGTGTGATCACAAGTATGTAAAGCCATAAATAAATGCAATCAACTCAAATGAGATGGTGTCTGAAGCCTAGAACACCAAACTCATGAGGATTATTACTATAAGCGTGCAAAACAAAGCTCAAATGCAACTATCAACCAAAAAAATGCTAAAAAAGTCTAAAATAAGTCCTAAAACATACTGGAATTAAGACAAAAATAGCTAAATTAATATGCTAAAACATGGCATAAACTAGGCTAGTGAGCAAGACACAAGAAGGGGAGACTAACCCTCCAAATTTGGACTTCAAAACATGATTTCGGCCATTGAAATAACTCTAAAAAGCAGTGTTTAAAAGCTCAGAAAAAGATGATGCAAGGTTGGGAAACACAAGGGTAAAGGCCTACAAAGCAAGGTACAAAGAAGGGTGAACCACCCTCAAGCTTTAATGGCCTTAAAACCCAAGTTTCAGCCCAAAAATACAGAATTTTTACGGCCCAAAAATAGTTGGAAGACAACAAGAAAAAGAGTAGTTAAAGCAAGCAAAGAGGCAAAGCCTTATACCTTTGAAGAGGAAAACCAATTCCGAACAACAAAACCAAGAAACCACACCCTTTAGAGCTCCAACAAGGCTCAAGAATACCACAACTCAAAGATGAAAGGTTTGGTTAAGAGTGCATAGGCAAAGGTTGAAGATTTGTAAGCAAAAGTGTAGGAATTTGCAAGAGAGAAAGAGAATTGTAGAGGGAGGAAAAATTTTGCTCTAAAATTTTTCTAGCAAAATTTTTTGAACCTTAAAACATGAGAGGGAGGCCCTCTATATATAGAAAACATGAATTCTCCTCAAGAATATCCAGCCCTACACGTGGGTGAAGATGCATGCATCTGTGCAAATAGCTAGCACAACTGTCACAAAATATCTACAAAAGAAACTGATGGCCGGCCAGCCATCACTAGTGGCCGGCAGCCCAAAAAAGTGGCCAACAAGCCACCAGAAACTGTAGGCTTGAAGAACCAAGGCCTGGTCCAAGAATGAGGCAACAAGAGTGTAGGATTTGAAGGGCTCAAAGTTGTGGCATTCCATTGAGGACTTCGAGCACTTGACGAGCATATAAACTCATCATTGGGTATGCATGCGATGACGCCCAAGTCGTAAAGGCCGTAAAAAATAGGGTGTCTACACATGGGCTCAATTTAAAGAGGGTTTTTATGAAAAATATTTCCCTAGTGTGTCCGCGACCGTAAAGTGTTGGAGTTTGAGTAGTTAAAGCAGGCACTATGTCTATGGCTGAATATGAAGCGAAATTCCCAGAACTTGCACGTTATGCACCATGGTAGATACAGATTATAAGAAAGCCAAAAAATTTAAGGGTGGATGGATGTTGAAGTCCTGGACCGAGTGAATGTTCTTAAACTGACAAAGTATGTTGACATATTAGATCGAGCTATTATGGCTGAAGCAAATATCGCAACATTAAAGCAAGCTAAAGCACCGATGACTGAGTGGAAGGGAAAAAGACAATGGTTCAATTTTAAGAAGGGTCAGACTAATTTTCAGAATAAGAAGCAGAATACAGGGTCAACAACGAGTTCCAGTCAAGGAAATAATTATGTATCGTCGTGCCTAGAATGTGGAAGAAGGCACAAGGGGGTGTGTTATAAACTTTCCGGAGCTTGTTTCCGATGTGGAAAAACATGCCACATGGTTAAAGACTGTCCTCTTTTATCCCAAGGCACAAATAGACCATTGGCAAGTTTTCAGCATCCGTCTCTACACCGAGATCAAATCCTAAAGCTGCTACATGAAAAGAACCTTTGAGACAAGGCCGAGTTTTTTCTCTTGTACCGGTAGACGTTCAGAACACAGAGACAGTAGTGTCAAGTATACTTCCTATCTATGCCCAGAATGCTTATGTTTTGATTCACTCGGGGTTTACGCATTCGTTTGTCTCATATGTTTTTTCTCGAAAATTAACTAGACCCTTGGAACCGATGAATTATTTGTTAGTTGTATCATCTCCAATTGGAGGGTCTATGACGTGTGCATAAATGTATCCTGCATGTGACCTCGTTGTTGGGGATATGCATTTATATGTTGATTTGTTGCCCTTAAATATTGATAATTTCAATGTAATCTTGGGAATGGACTGGTTATCGAAATATCATGCTACCATTGATTGTGTAACTAAGTAACTTATTTTTTGCCCACCTGATTTGCCTGAATTTACATTTAACGGAGTTGGTGTTGTGCCTCCCCCTTATTTGATTTCATCTATGAAGGTGTGTAACTAATTAGAAAAGGCTATAAAGGATATTTGTGTTGTGTATTGCATGCGTCTACAGTTGCTAAACAGAAGGTAGATAGTATTCCTATAGTCAAAGAGTTCCTAGATGTATTTCCCGATGATTTGCCAGGGGATTTGATTGGTAGGGAAATAGAGTTCACTATTGCGATAGTACTAGGTACACAGCCGATTTCTAAGAATCCGCACCGAATGTTGACCACTGAATTGAAGGAATTAAAAATTCAATTGCAAGAGTTGTTGGATAAGAAATTTTTCAGGCCTAGTATCTCACCATGGGGCGCTCCGGTTTTATTTGTGAAAAATAAGGATGGCTCATTGAGACTCTACATTGACTACCGTGAATTGAACAAGGTGACCGTGAAGAACAAGTATCCGTTGCTTCGCATTGACGACCTATTTGACCAATTGCAAAGGGCTCAAGTCTTCTCCAAAATTGATCTTAGATCCGGACATAACTAATTGAAAGTCAAAGCAGAAGATGTAGAAAAGACTATTTTCTGGACAAGGAACAACCACTATGAATTTCTTGTTATGCCTTTCGGAGTAACTAATGAGCCTGTTGCATATATGGATTTAATGAATAGAGTCTTCAAGCCGTTCTTAGATAAGTTTGTTGTTGTTTTTATAAATGACATTTTGATTTATTCCAAAAGTAAGGAGGAACATGAACAACACTTAAGACTTGTTTTACAAACTTTGAGGGAGAAGAAATTGTACGCTAAATTGTCTAAGTGTGAATTTTGGCTTGCTAGTGTTACCTTTTTGGGGCATGTCATAACTAAAAGTGGAATTTTTGTTGATCTGCAAAAGATAGAGGCAGTTGTTAATTGACCTAGACCTACTAGTGTTACTGAAGTCCGAAGTTTCATGGGTTTGGCACCAAAAATTTGTCAAAGATTTCTCTAAGATTGCTTTGCCTCTTACACAGTTGACACAAAAGGGAGTGCCATTTGATTGGACTAATTAGAGGGAGTCAGCCGTTCAAGAATTAAAGACTCGGCTTGTGACTGCACTAATTCTCACCTTACCTTCAGGCATAGATGGTTTTACTATTTTCAATGATGCATCTTATAAAGGTTTGGGGTGTGTATTGATGCAAAATGGAAAGGTGATTGCATATGCTTCCCGCCAACTGAGGCCATATGAAAAAAATTACCCGACTCATGATTTGGAGCTTGTCACAGTAGCTTTTGCATTGAAAATTTGGCGCCATTACCTATGTAGGACAACATTTCAAGTTCATACGAATCACAAGAGTCTCAAGTACCTTTTCACCCAAAAAGAGTTGAACATGAGACAACGGCGATGGCTGGAATTAATTAAGGACTATGATTTACAAATCTTGTACCATTTGAAGAAAGCAAATACTGTTGCCGATGCCCTCAGTCGGAAATCAATTCAGAACTTGGCTTATTTACTCACCGGACAAAGAGAATTACTCCAAGAGTTAGAAAGAATTGAAGTTGAGATTGTTTTGCAAGAACAAGGCGGGACTTTAGCTGCTATTACTACACAACCGGCACTCATTGAGGAGATTAAGGAGAAACAGCAACAAGATGAATTCCTAAAGAAAGTGGTTAATGAAAGAGAATCTATACCGAGGTCGGGTTTCATTTTTGAAACTGGAGTATTAAAATTTCAAGGGACGTTATGTGTGCCCAATGACGTTGACTTGAAGAAGCGAATTATACAAGAAGCCCACAAATCAAAATTTTCCATCCCTCCGGGGAATACAAAAATGTATCAAGATTTAAAGCTAAATTTATGGTGGCTAGGAATGAAGAAGGAAATTGCCGAATTTGTGTCGAAGTGTTTGCAATGCCAACAAGCCAAAGCCAAGCACCAATGACCCGTAGGATTACTACAGCCACTTCCAATACCAGAGTGGAAATGAGAGCACATCACTATGGATTTTATCGTTGGACTACCTCGCTCCATTAGAGGTATGGATTCAATTTGGGTTATTGTTGACCGTTTAACAAAATCTGCTCATTTCTTACCTATGAAGACATTTTATAATGCGGATAAGTTGTTTACAATTTATATTAATGAAGTTGTGAGATTGCATGGAGTTCCTGTGTCCATGGTTTCTGATAAGGATCCGAAGTTTACGTCGAGATCTTGGCAAAGCTTGCAAAAGGCATTGTGGACTAAATTGCGACTGAGTAGTGCATATCATCCACAGACTGATGGGCAATCTGAAAGGACAATACAAACATTGGAGGATATTTTACGTATGTGTGTGCTAGACTTCCAAAGAAATTGGGAGACTCATTTTCCCCTAGCCAAATTTGCTTATAACAATAGTTTTCACTCAAGCATTGGCATGGCACCTTACGAGGCTTTATATGGAAAAAAAAGTCAGTCACTGATTTGTTGGGTTGAAGTCTGAGATAGACCTTTGTTGGGGCCCGAAATTGTGCAAGAAACAATGAAAAAGTAAAGTTCATTCATCAACGATTAAAGATAGCACAAAGCCAGCAAAAAAGCTACGCAGATGTGGGTAACAGGATAGAGAATATGAAGTGGGTGATCATGTTTTCATAAAAGTGACACCGATGAAAGGGCAAACCCATTTTGGAGCTAAAGGCAAGTTCACACCTCAATACATTAGACCTTATGAAATCATCGAAAAGATTAATCCTATAGCGTATTAAGTGGCACTTCCTCCAAATATAGAGCACATGCATAACGTATTTCATGTGTCCATGTTATGAGATTATCTTCGAGATCCTTTCCATGTGGTTGAGCCGACTCACATCCTTTTGAATGATGACTATACATATAAAGAACGACCCATTCAAATTGTTAACCGTCGGATCAAGAAGTTGAGGAACAAGGAAATACCGTTAGTAAAAGTGGATTGGCAAAATCACGGTGGCATGTATGCAACATGGAAAAGAGAAGACAATATGAAGCAAAGATACCTGGATCTCTTTCCTTTAGACCCTACATTCTTCACAGAAGAAGGTACCTAAGTTTGGAGGACCAAACATCCTAAGGAGGAGAGAATGTAACACCCGCCTCCTTAATTAATTGTTAAATTATGTGATTTTCCTTAGTTATGTCTTTATATGCAAAATTATATGTCATGTGTTCTTTGGTCAATGTGGTAAATGTATTGACTTAATGGGAACAGATAGATAGAAATGGGAAGTAAACCTGTCTGAATTAGTAAACCATAAGATTAAAAGTAAATATTTGAAATAGGCAATTACAACCTGATTCACAATAGTCTGGTTCAATTTAGTGTTAATTGACGTGGATTGTGATGAGAATTGAGTTATTAAAAATTAAACTTAGAATTAGGAAGAGAATTAAAAAGAACCAAACAAGGACTAATCTTATTCATCAAATAAGATGGAGTAGATAGAGATAGATATTGTTGTAGAGACTTGAGAGATTTCTAGAGACAAGAGAGAAAGAGGGAAACCTAGAGTTCAAGAAGAAGAAGAAGGGGGTTTGAGTAAGCTTCACCAAATCAACTATTTTTAAGGTAAGAAATTTTTCTTTAAGCTCATGAATTAAAGTTGTCCTCATCATGGAATTATGAAGAAAAGTGGTCTAATTGTTGGTAAGAACCCTAAAGAGGAAAATCTAGAAACTAGTTCAAGAGGTGAATCTACATGGCATTCTCCATGTTTAACCAATTGCTTTTTGCATGATTTATGAGGAAACTCCATGAAATGGAAGGATTGGAACTTAAACCCCATGTTCTATGACTTACATTTTTTCATTTTTGTAATGAATCTTTCCTTTGCCAACTTAAGTTTGATTTGGCTTTATGTTTTATAATTGAAGTTAGATATGCTAGATTCAAGTTGTTTTGATGCATTTTGGGCCTTGATTTACTTAAAATTGAACTTGGTTTTCAACAGAAATTTTGAACTATTTTCACCCAAACCGCTCAAGAGGCCCAGGCCACCGCACGAGCGGTCGGGCCTCCTCTGCCCAAAATTGTATTCTGCTTAATCACCGCTTGTGCAGCCAAGGCCACTGTACGAGTCGCCAGGCCACCGTATGTGAAGCCAAGCCCACCGCACGTGCGGCCAACATGGCAAGTTCAGTCTATTTTTCTGTCTATGTTTCTGACTTTTGGGCCTCCGTTTACATGGCTTTCAAGTGGTTTTCATATGCATTCGCATCTTATAAAAATGAAGGAAATTAAGGAACGAAAATGAGAAATTTAATGACTAAGTAACGAGTAATCGAACCAATGAGGCCATATGTTGAACCATTGTACTTGCATGTGTTTATGTAGGTTAGACGCCGCATCCTAGCCATGTGCTCCACGGAACTAACTATGAATAACAATGTTGTAAAGATTTGTTTAAGCTATGTTTAAGTACTTGTATGCATTTCTTTGTGACTGTTAATGTTAAGGACTATTTTCTAAAGCGATATGATTTATTGAATGAATGAGTATTCCACCTTATGCATTATTTTCACATGGCCCTTACCCGGGGGTAACAGTACCGTGGTTTATGTTCACGTGGCCCTTACCTGGGGGTAACAATACCGTGGCCTATGTTCATGTGGCCGTCGCCTGGGGGTAATAATACCATGGCTAAATGAGTACAAAATATTGATTTATATGAACGTCTGTACCGACTATGATCTTACCGACAATGATCTGAAAGACTGCTACATGTGTACGTGGGTCCTTATGAGTATATGCTTTTATTTAATGAACATGCTACTGCTATGTGAATGGACTTGTTACAGTAACTTATTGACCTTAATGTCTAAACGGACATCATTCATAACCTCTTTATGCATTTTTATTCACTGGGCTTTAACTCACCGTTTATATTTATTATGTAGGTGATCAAGCTCCGGAAAGGACCTAAGGACATCAACCTACCTATTGCTTTGTAAAGCCAACCATTGTGCCTCACTTCAAGGTTTCTTTTGAAATAACTCCAAGGCTTTTAGGTGATTATGAGTTCACCCTTTTGTAGAGTGATCAAGTGAATTATAGTTAAGATCTTTTGTTTTATGAATTTTAATTAAGGGATTAATTCCCTAAGTGTCGTATATGATTTTGGCACACATGTATAATATAGTAATTGGTGATTGTACAATGATGCATATAAAAGTTTGTTTATTCATTTTAGTTTCACAGCTCATTGGATGATGTAATGTAATATCATTGGCTTCCACCAGCCCCTAATATTATTTACTATTAAGCAGGCTTTTAGTTATTTCAGATTACTGGCCGGTTACGTCTTTAATCCCGTGGGGCGGGGGTTGGTCGTGGCAAATGTGGTATATATTGATAGCCATAACTGATGTACCCTTTTGACCAAACCTACCCTTTGCATATAGAGAGCTTTAGCACTTTCCAAACTAGGACAGGATACTCTCCTTTCTAGGATGGTATTGTTGCCTTTTTGTATGATTTAGTGAATCTTAGATCCTATTTCCAAATTAGTACAGGGCAACCCTACCCCCAAATAGGCATGAATGCAAATTGTGTGCTTATGTGGTATCTTGTCTTGAATGAAAATGATTTGATTTGATTTCGTGGATTGGCAATTAGAAAGGCAGTGATTTAGTTCCAAAATTTGGGGAGCCTGATTAGGCAGTAATTGGATTTTGATTATGATTATGTTCAATCAATAGTAAATTAGGAGGTGGTTTCCCAAATTAAAATATTTTAGTGTAAATTGAATATCTACCTTAGTGGTCAATTAAAAAAAAAAAAACGATTGCCTTTCTTAAGTTTGAATTAGAAAATCCAAAATAATATATATATATATATATGATCAAAGACCAACTTTAAAAAAAAAAAACTTTCCACCTTAAGTAGAGCCTTGGAGAGTATGGAAAGTATTTGATTGAATGAGAGTCTTTAAGTTATTGACTTTGGGAGGAATTTCAAATTTTATGAAAACAATGGTGGATAAGGAAGTGGTGACCAAGTCTTCCATTTTGAATAAAATTTCAATTCCCCTAAAAGGTATTTGACTGATAGATAATTATTTGATTGAGTACTTGGAAAAAATCTAAGGCTCCTTGGGAGGAAAGAATTTTAAGAAAAAAAATCTGAGTAGAATTTTGGAAATCATGGAAAGTTTTTGATTAGACGAAAATCTTTGGCTTATTGACTTTGGGGAATTTTGATTTTATAGAAAAGTGTTAGACAAGAAAGTGATGACCAAGTCTTTCATTTTGAAAAAAAAATTTGAATTCCCTTAGAAGACATTTGACTAGAAGATTATTGTTTGATTGATTGCTTGGAGTAAAATCCGAAATTCCTTAGAAGATTTTGAAATAAAATTTGGGTAGAGTTTTGGAAATTATGGAAAGAGTTTAATTGAATAAAATTCTTGAATAATGCTATATGCACCAATTGGTAAACCAATTAGTGTACTAACGGATGATGTGACATAATTTTAAAGGTTTTGAGTCTTTGTAGTTTGTATAATGGGCGAGGTCATAGTTTTGAAATGGCAATGTCATAACATATGTTGGTACATTAATTGATATACCAATTGGTGTGTTTAGCATCACCTCTGTAGGCTATTGACTTTGGGAAGAATCTCAATTTTATGGGAAAATGTTAGTAAGGAAGTGGCGACTGTTTCTTCCATTTTGAATAAAATTTTGATGCCCCTAGAAGATATTTGGCTAACGGGTGATTATTTGTTTGAGTACTTGAAATAAAATCTGAACTCCTCAAAATTTTTAAGAAAAAAAACTTTTATTTTGAAATTTGGAAAAAGGGAAGTTGTAATTTAATCACACATTTTTGGATAAAAATTGGATATTCTTCTTTGATAAAACAACAAATAATGGAAAGGCAATTGTTTAATTGATCACTCTGGTAAAAATTTTGAAAATTCCTTGGTTGGGAAACTATTACCTAATTGATAATGATGATACAGAGCTGCTACGTATCAGGAAAAAAAAACAGGAAAAATGTCAGGAAGAGGAGGAGGAGGAGGGGGGAGGAGGAGGAGGAGGAGGAGGCGGAGGAGGAGGGGAGGGGAGGAGGAGGAGGAGGAGGAGGAGGCGGAGGGAGGAGGGGAGGAGGGAGGAGGGGGCCATAAAAATGGGCGGAGGCGGAGGCGGGGCTGGGCAGAGGCGGAGGCGGGGCTGGGTGACGGCGGGGTTGGGCAGAAGACCGACGGCGGGCAGACGACCGACGGCGGAGGCTGCGACGATCCTCCTCCTCCTCCTCCTCCTCCTCTTCCTCCTCCTTTCCTGATCCTTTTCCCGTTTTTTTTTTCCTGAAGCCTAGACTTATTCATGATGATAATTTTGAGGTCCTATGGTAAAGTTTGAACAAAGTCTGACTGGGTTCATCTACATATTTCTCAGGACTGTGTTCACATCTATCACTCCTAGAAAGATAATTCTCCGAGTCAATTTACTGTGTCTCATACTCAAGCAAGCTCTATCAGTCTCATCAACTATTAGTCATGTCTCAACAGAACGAACTAGGGGATATAACCATGTTGCTTCAGAAAATGTCCTTGGATGGTGAAGATCAAACTAACACTCCGATGGTTGACAATTGTTTGGTTCAAAAAGAGGAGATAACCTAAATAAAAGAAGGATGTGGTAGAAAGGCGAAGACCTTCACCTAGCTTTCACTGATGAAGCATGAGGGAATGTTAAGTTAGATGACACTTGGTTTATGGAGGAAATGGATCACCTCACATGTAGTGGATGACATTTCAAACCCACATTCATTAAGCAAGGGTGAAGTTTCGGAAGTGTCTAGAGGAAAGGAAAAGATCATGAAGAAGATTGTGTGTCAGCAGCTGAAAAATATTCAAGCAAATATCTCCATTTGGGGTCTCCTCATAGCCTCCCATGAACATCTTCAGGCCATGTTGACTACACTGAACAAAGTCAAATTGTTCGTAGACACCAATTTGAAACAATTAGTGGCATTACTCGCACTTATGAAGAAAAACTTGACCATCACTTTCTTTGACAAAGATTTGCCACCTGAAGGGGTAACTCACAACAAACCCCTTTGTGTGTCATTGAAGTGTCGAGAGAAATGGGTGCCAGTAGTGCTAGTTGATGATAGATCTGCCATAAATGTGTGTCCTACCAAGACAACATATGCACTAGGGTTAAGGCCCAAAGATTACACTGCAATCACACAGGCTATCAGAGCATATGACAACATTCAGCGGGAAGTTTTGGGAACGGTGAAATTGAGGATTGAGCTTGGGCCAGATACGTACAACGTGGAATTTCACGTCATGCATGTTCTGGCCACATTCAACATGCTGCTAGGAAGACCATGGATGCACCAACTCTGAGCCGTGCCCTTGACTGTTCACCAAAGAATCAAGTATGTTAAAAGAGATTATGTGGTTATTTTGGATGGAGATACTTCAGTGCGTCCACCTTTCAATGTGACTACTCCACTACTTGATATTCGCCATGAGGACAAGGATGTCTTCATTTTAGGCTTTATCTTGGCAGAAGCTCAGTTAGTACAAACCATCATGGCACTTGAAGAGGACCAATATGTCGGCGCACCCTCTATTCTAATGATGAACAAACAAGGGTACATCCTTGGCTTTGGTCTAAGAAAGAGTGGTAAACAAGGAGTCACAAAGGTGCCAGAAGTCAACAATCTTTTGTTCACTTTTGGGCTAGGTTATCAACCAACAAAGGAAGACTTGATGGTGAAGGCAACTGAAGCAAGGGACAAGGTAAGGGCAAAAAGAGAAGGAAGAAAGAATGAGTTGAAGTACAAGTGTAACAATTCCGACCTGTGATTAACCTATAATCCTTAACTAAGAATGCTTAACAAGTAATTAAGATGAAATTATGAATTAATTGTGGATTCTATGTGTTATTTGTGTTTATATCTGTCTATGGTAAGAATATCTGTCTGAACTTCTATTACGATACGCGAATTGAAGGTCTTATCGGCATTTGAACACGAAATTGACTAAGTTTATGGTAGGAATATATGTCTGAAATTCTATTGGCTCAAGCTATTATTTATTTATCTGTCTAAATAAATAAAAATATATAAGAAATAAAGAAAATAAAATAGACAAAATAATAAATAAATAAATAACAATAAAAAATCTATACTATATATTAAGCAAAAGGGGATTTTTAACATCAAGCCTTGTGAGAGCTCCAATCTCCCAATCTAAATTTTCTGATTTTTTGATTTTAAAAAAAAATCTTAGCATTTATTAACTTCTCCCAACCTCCAAGTCTTACCCTCATAATAACACTTTAATGTATTAAGAACAAGCATAAATTTTTTTTTTTTGAAATCCAACACATATGAATTCCTTAAAAAGTCCCAACACATATGATTATTATCCCTCATAATAACACTTTAATGCATTAAGAATAAGCATAAAAAAAATTTGTGAAAAGTCCAACACATTGATATTATTATCAAAATATTAAACTTTAATATAATATAATAAAAAAAAGAAGACATTAAAAAAAAAAAAAGAAAAAAAAAGACATTTAAAAATCGCAATTCACATATATAGATAATTGTAAATATATTAAGAAAAAGGGGGTTTCTAAACCCCAAGCCTTGTAGGAGCTCCAATCTCTCAATCTTAATTTTCTAAATTTTTTATTTAAAAAAAAAAACTCAGTATTTATTGATTTGGTCAAAATCTCCTGATCAACATTTATTAACTTTTTCTAATTCACATATCTGCATTTATTGATTTGGTCAAAATTCCTGATTAGCATTTAAAATCCCCTCATACAAATAATTATAGATACAGCAGATACATAGTTACTGCAGTAGCCTTTTTAATTTTTCCTGTACACTATGGTTAGTGATAAGATTGTTAAATTATTTTTATAAAAAATCTTAAAAAAATAATTTATATATTAAAAAAATTTAAAATAATATAAATATCTATAATTATCCCGTGTATAGCACGGATGATAGGTTAGTAATAATAAAGTAAAAAAAATAAATAAATAATAAAAATAGGAAAAGAAAAAAAAAGGAACTAGAAAATATAATAAAATAAAAGTAAAAGAAACAATCAAAATAAAATAATAATAAAAGACAAACAAAAAAAAAAAAAGAAACAAACAAACAAACAAAGCAAAAACCAAAACCACAAAACAAACCAACAAAGCAATTGAATAATAAAATAACAAAAAAGAAAACAAGCAAATGAATATAGCAAAGCCAGTGGCGGCAAGCGTTAAGAGATTAGCACAGCAGTGTTTGCATCTGTTGATCCGAATGCAATCAAAAATTCACATGGGAATTTGTTGTGCATGTGCGCCACGTGATCACACCACCGCATTAACTTTTCACCTATAAAGAAGCCGCTCCTCAACGGAAGGGTAAGAGGAATCAGTAAAATTATTTAATAATCTAAAAATATTACGTGATTATATTTCAAATCAATCATTAATTACTTAGTTTTCATACTGTTTTCTTATCTCCAATATAAATCGTGGACCCTTACCCTTTTATATTAATCAAAATTTTATAGAGTATCACGTATTCATAATCTGAAAATACTGAATAATCACGACCCCGAGCAATCAGGAGATATATCATTTTGAAGAAAACCAAGTAGAGTAAACGGAAAAAGAAAAATAATCTTATATAGATATAGGTCAATTCAAATAATTTAAGTTAAATTTCTACTCAACTTATGTAAGATTAGTTAACTAAATCAAGCTGAATCTCTGTCCAATTTAAACAAGGTATAATTCCACAACTCTATTAACTTGTTAATAAATCTCACGACTCTGAGTTTTATCATCATATCACTTCATCATATATCATTGTTGAGTGTTAGTAATATTTTTATTCATCTCTTGAGTCTTGTCATCGTATCACTCCATCACATATTATTGTTAAGAATTAATAATATGTTATTATCTCATGAGTCTTATCATCATCATTTCATCACATATTAATGTTAAGAGTTAATTATATTTGTTAACAGCTCGTAAGTTCTATCATTATTTCATTTCATCACATTATATTGAGGTAGAATTCTTCATATTATCACTAACATTACTGACCCCACGAACTATATAATAAATACATATTATTATATACAATCCCTTAGCCGAATGTATAGTAAATATACTAGTTACGAACTTTTCGATTCTTCTATTTACATTTTCAACACTATATATATACCTATATATATTATATGTTCCTAACATAGTGTATAGTAAAAATTACTATTGCTTGGATTTTAACAAGCCAATCACTAAATACGCTATATTACCCATACATTGGGCTAGGTATATTAATACCAATAACTATCCACTTGCCACCAAGTCTGCAAGCAAATTAATAATAACAATAACCACCCACTTACCATTATTAGGCCCACAAATAAATATCACAATCGGCACACTCTATGAATACCTATAACTACCCATTCGCTACCACACACACAAACAAATTAATAAACATCACAATCAACATATTCTCATCTTCATAAGCAATAAAATTAACAAACAGGTAAACCAATTATTCCAAAAACTAAAGCACATGCACTTTAACAGGTTTCAGTACATATATAGTAAACAGTACTGAAAGGGCAATGTAGGGTGCCTAATACCTTCCCTACTCGTAACAGAAAATCCTTGAACTTTTCTCTAATTCACATAGACCATTAACAAGTGTCCTTAAAATAAAACTGACCCAATATTGATAAATAGAAAATATAAAAGTACCGATTCATCAAAATATATTTTTTGATGGCCTAACACACCCAACTCTATGTTAGGTGGCAACTCCAAATAAATCTTTTTAAGGGACTGATAAAGCAATAAAATTAACATTATTTCAAACGTCACTATTAAAAACTCAGTTTTTTCCAATTAACTATATTAAAACTGAAAATCCAGGTGCGACAACCGCATGCACTAGAAAAATTCTTTGAGAGGATTCGTGAGTACAGACTAATGTTGAATCCACAAAATGCACATTTTGGGTAATAGCTGAAAAAATGTGTGGAGTTCTTGATCACACAAAGGGCATAGAAGTGGATCCTTCTAAGATCAAAGCTATCCTAGAAATGCCTCAACCAAGGATTGAAAATGAGGTAAAAGCTTTCCAGGTAAGATGTAATCATAAGTCGATTCATTGTAAAATTGCATCAACCTGCGAGCCATTGTTTAAGCTTCTGAAGAAAGGAACCCTCTTGGGACGAAAGGTGCCAGGCTTTCAAGCAAATCAAGCATTACCTGCAAACCCAGCCGATTTTGTCACCACTAGAGCCTAGGAGGCCTTTGATTCTGTACTTATCTATGACTGATTCAACCATGGGGTGTATGCTGCACAAGAGTTAGAGGCAAAATTAGAAAAATGCATCTACTTTACCTCAGCAAGAAGATGTTGGACTATGGAGCCCGGTACACACCATTAGAGAAAAACCAGTCTCACATTGGTGTGGGCCACTAGGAAGTTACGACATTACTTGCTCACCCACTCAGTGGTGTTGGTTTTGAGACTAGTCCTATCAAATATCTCTTTGAAAAACTAGCACTAACTGGTAGGCTAGCACATTGGTTTTGCTTCTAGCTGAGTTGGACTTGAAGTACGTCACCAGGAAATCAGTAAAGGGTAAGCAGTGGTAGAATTTACTAACCGATCAACTAGTCAATGGCTAAGGTGGCTCAGAGTTCTTGTTCTCAAATGAAGAAATCATGCAAGTGGCGGAAGAAATCTAGAAATTGTATTTAGACGGGGCCGTAAACCAAATCGGCTATGGGATAAGAGTTCTCCTTATTGCCATCGATGAATCCCACGTGCCTCTGTCTTTCAACTTCGCTTTGAAGTTCAAATAATCAAGCAAAAGTATGAGACATGCATCACTAGATTAGAAACAAACCCTCAAACTAGGCAAGGAAGTTAGATATTTGTCAATGAATTCAAAGTTGTAGTCTCACAAACTAAAGGGATTGGGAAGTCAAAAAAGAAAGATGAAAATATACTACCAAACTCTGGATTATCTGCTACCAAGGATTGATAAAGTCACATTCACTCACATAGTGAGAGAGAATAATCGATTCGCGACGCCTTGGCTAACTTTAACTTCAATGGTCGATATTCCAAAAGGTATCAAAATGAGACCAATTATCATAGAGCAGAAGATATGCGCCAGCCTACGAATTGATTGCCAGAATGGAAAGAAGTCCAAGATAGGCACCCTTGGTACTAGGACATCTGAAACTTCATACAAAAAGAGGATTTTCCACAAAAGCAATAGAGAAAGACAAAGAGTCATTCGAGCCTAGCTATCCAGTTATATCTTATGCGAATGAAGGCTATACAAAATGGGTAATCTGGGAATGCATAAGCTATGTGTAAATGCAAAAGAAAGGAAAGGATCATGGAATCAGTACATGGTGGAGAGTGTGGGCTCATGTAAATGGAGTTATGATAGCAAGGAAGATCCTTAAACAGGGTATATGGTTACATGGAAAGTGATTGCATATAGTTTGTCAAAATGCGCCACTAATGCCATTCATGCAAATCTCATGAACGTGCCACCCTCACAGTTGCACAACTTGATCTTGCCTTGGCCTTTCTTAGTATAGGGTATTGATGTAATTGGGATAGTCACGCCAAAGGGATCAAATGTGCAAGAGTACATACTAGAGGCCATTGACTATTTTACTAAGTAGGTCAAAGTAGCATCTTTCTCGATCCTGAAGCTTCGCATGTGGCCAAATTCATCATAAACAATATCATTTGCAGATATGGTGTGCCAAATAAAATAGTGTCAGACCATGGTTCCCACTTTCAAACGAGAGGTGGTAGACTTGCTCGAAAAAATATGGTGTAACTTTCCATAAGTTATCGCCATACCGACCATAAACCAATGGAGCTATTAAAGCTGTAAATAAGAACATCAAAACCATTCTGTGAAAGACAATTGATAGATACAAGGATTGGCCAGACAAGCTATTATTTGCGTTATGGGGGGTATCGAACATCAATTAGAATTTCAACTGAAGAAACTCCCTATCCTCTAGTCTATAGGATGGAAGCTGTCCTATCTATTGAAATTGAGATCTCTTCACTACACATGTTGGTGGAATGTCAAATTGAAGAGGATGAATGGCAAAAGAGTAGGTTCAAGGATTGATGCTCTTTGACGAGAGAAGGCTACAAGCATTGTACATGTTCAAGTGAGGGCCAGGCATTTAACAAAAAGGTGAGGGCCATAAATCTAAAAGAAAGGGATCTAGTGCTAAAAAAAAAAAAATTGAGCTCCAGTGCGTGACCCAAGAGAACTTCAAGCCAAATTGGACAGGTCGTATATCATCAAAAAGATCATGACTGGAGGGGTGGTTATTCTAATGGATTTGGATGGGATAGAGTTCACACAGCTGTCAACTTGGACAAATTAAAAAATATTATCCTTGAGAGAGCTCGTTAGATTGAAAACCTAAAAGGGTGACCTAAGCAAAAGTTAGTGTGATGCCCCCAAAATTCAGGAACATCAAATAATATATTAACAAATAAATACAGTGTTTTTTAAATGTTATAAGCGTATGAAGCATCACTACTGAGTCATTTGGTCTATAACTAAGTAAGATTCCAAGAAAGATCGGAGGAGTCAAAATAACCTCCCTTTTAAATCCAATCTTCTTAGATAGCAAAGCTACCTTTTTGACAAATCATAACAAGGTATTAACATAAGGTCTACATGAGTTGACGGAATGTAAGGATATGTTACAAAAGATATAGATTGATATATAAACAAAAATAATTACAATAGATACTTTATTACATCAAGAGTTTGACACTTACAACTCAAACATGATTACAAAAGGGACTTAACAAAACTAGTGTCTAATTTTTCTAGGGTAGCAAATGTCCTCATATGCTTTAGCTTCGCCTTCGACTGGGTAATAGTCTTCAAGACCTGCATGACACGCCATGAGCTTTGAATGCCCAGTAAATGCACGATCTGTATCAATCTGCACCGCACCGATCCGCATCAATCTACATCGCTCTATCCATCCAGTTAAGTTTAAAGTTTAAAATTTCTAATCCGCCTTTCAAACCATTCGCTCCGTTATAGTTAATACATATATATTTTTTAATCTATAATAAAATATCAAAGTAAAAATGAATGTGAGAGAGATTTAATATGTGAAATTTATTACAAATTAGTAGTATATATATATATATGAAAATATTATGTAAAATTAGTTTGTTATATATATGAAAAATATTATGTAAATTAGTGTATATATTATGCAAAGACTTGATAATTAGTTAGAATATTTTTCAATCCACCCAAAATAGCTCAAACCACAATTGGCCAATCTGCCAATCCACTGATCCATTATTCGGTTTATAATTTTACTTTCAAACTGCCCAAACCACACCACGCACACCCCTATGCACACACACCATGTCCTTTTTTCCCAATCCAATACACAATTACAATTATAAAGTAATAAAGTGTGTTATTCAAGTAAACAAGAAAGGGTTTGTAAGTTAGATGTTAGTAATCTAGAAATCTCTCAAAGAGATGTCATCCTTCCAACCACAAGAATTGGACTCGAATTACTTGGTATGTGTAGACACCCCATTTTGACCACCCTTAAGACTTGGGCACTTCATTCCGAACACCCAATGATGAAAGGTTACACTGTGAGATCTTTTGAACTCTGAGTAAAGAAATCCGGGTTCAAACTCTAAATCCCAATCTTACACCCACATTTTGACCAAAATGTTTTAGGCCTCAAAACCTATTTCAAAGCATTTCTCCAACCTGCACTGACTATACAACAGTAGGACAGAAGGCAACTTTTAGACCGGCCGTGGGTTATTTGGCCTGGCCATGGGCATTTAGACCTAACTAGGTCTCATTAGCAATAGACAGTGTATCTGGCAAGATTTCACCAATTGTCCTTTTTTGAAGATATTTTTGACTAAAAAATCTGAAATTCTATAAATAGACCCTCTCCCTTCAGAACTTAGGGTTGAAAAAAAATATCAAAAGGCCTTGAGGTTATTAAGAGCTTAGAGCATACCCTTTCCTTGCAAAGACCTCCATACCACCTTTAGCTATAAATACATAATACATACACCATTAGAGCTTGTTCTTGAAGCTTTTTGCTAAAGTTTCAAACTGTATTTCAAATACTTGAGGGTGTTGGGATTGAAGTTTAATAACTAAGAAGTTACCTCTCTTTTCAAGAGGTGGAACTTTGCATCCTTTTCATTTCCTTATATTTTACTCTCTTCCTCTCTTTTTCTTATTTTGTATATTGTTTTTGAGTTGTTTTGGGGTTGAAATATATGATTAAAGTTACAAAAAGGAGAGGAGTTAGCCACCCTTTCTTAGGCTTGATTGCTAATTGTTCATTATAACTTCTCTTTACTTTTTTTTTTTTTTTCTCTCTTAGTTTTAGCACTGTTTTTTGTGTATTTGTGCACTGTTTAGTATGTTAGTTAATTATGCTTTGAATATTATAGTTGCACTGTTATAATAGCGTAATAGTCATTGCGGGTATGGTGTGTTTAGGATGTAGCCGCCAATTCATTTGAGTTGATAGCTTTTCTTTTGTTTTTATATTTTTCTTAATAGCGTAATAGTCCTCGCGGGTTTGGTGTGTTTAGGATGTAGCCGCCAATCCGTTTGAATTGATAGCTTTTTTTCTTATGTATATTGGAACCTTGTAGTCATGGAAGGTTTAAAGCTTAGCCACCCCGCCACAAGTTTGATTAACTAGTTGCAAATCTTTCGATTCCATGATATTGTTGTTTACCTTAAAGCTAGGTGATAGCTTCCGTGTTAAAAGTGTTGAACAACTCTCTTTTCGATCATTTTTGGAACATGAAAATGGATGTCTCATCCTTATTCCATGAATAAAAGAGGAGTTGTCAATAATTTTGACAAGTTGTGTGTTTAAGCTTTGATAGTTAGCTTGATTTTTGGAGTTTCTCCCTTATTTCCATTGTTGTTCATATAGAGCTCTCTATCAAAACGTGTTGAAAACTCTCTTCTAGTTCCACTTTGAAGCATGAAAATGGATGTTTCATTCTTATTCCATGAGTAGGAAGAGGAGTTTGCAACAATTTTTGAGTTGTTAGAGTTTTTTTATTATAGTCGCTTCTATATTCATCACATACTATCTACTGTTTGTGAAGCAAGTCTACCTCTTCCTTAAATTCCTTCATGATAGGAAAAATGTAAAAAGAATAGCCTTTTTTATTATTATTATGTTTATTAGAGTCTTTCATCCTATTGCTTCTAAGATCATCATGCAACAACCTTGTAATGGTTGATGATTTGAGAAGCTAACCTATTCCCTCCTTGAATATCTCCATGATAGGAGGGAGTATGAAGGATAAACATCCTCTAGAATAACTCTGTCTGCATTGTTATTACCTCACTGCACAAAATAGGCTTTTTTTACTAAAAATTAAGCATAGTCATCTTTTATTAGACCCATTCGAACCTCATTGTGGAATGGTCGGGCTTCAAAGTGGGTAAACAGAGTATTGTTGTTAGCAAAACAGAGCAGTGGCTGAGGGTAAAACAGAACAGTTCTTCAGAAGGCAGATAGAGCAGTTTTTTAGGGATGGTGCACATGTGTTTCATGTCCCTTTTTTTTTTTTTTATTTTAATATTTGCTGTAATATTTGCAAATGTAATAATTAGGTAATTATTTATTCAGTGATGTAATATTTAGTTAATTAGGACATTCAGACGCTCTTGTAAGAGGGAAAATTTGTAAACACTTTATGAATGTTTTCCAACCCCCATTTCTTTCTTCCTTTTATTTACATGCTTATCATCGTTGTTTATAGCATCATGTTTTGTTTCCATAATCCACATGCCTCACAACGCATTAAGGTTCGGCTAATCATACTTGATGTTGTTATCATTTTCTACTTGATTATGTGCGCTACCTCATGCTTTGAGTTGCCTCACATGTCATGTTAGTAGCCGAATTTATTAGTCACATTTTGCATGTGTTGCATTAGCCATTTTGCATACTAGGATCATGTATTTTTCTAAATTATCTTCTTTTCTTTAGCTTGTCGCGGTTGAGTACTAGGTGGGTATTTTTTGCTTTAGCATATCATATGCGTGTGTTTGTATTGTCATGTCAAGCATACTACCATGAGGCTACTTGCTTACTTGAAATATCTCTATGAATGCATGTGGATGAAGACTATTTTTCTTAAATTGGAATGACTTTGGTTGTTATACATATGAGCTCATTTTTCCTTTGAGTTGCACATATTCGAAAACTCTTTCCAATTGAATAAAATCAATGTGAAGCCTCTCGTTTACTTGAATTAATTCAAATCTTGTCGATTAGCATTACTATTTTTATTTTTATCGAAACAGAAATTTCCCTAACCGGATTAGGTTCCCTAACCTAATTTAAATCTACCCAAGTTACATGTATTAACTCCAAGCCCTCACCCTTTAATTAAATTCAAAACTTGCCCAAAAAACTAGTACCTGTACCTTGTACCTTAAGTACCATCAATCTTGTAAGATACATATATACATATATATACACCTAGAGGAGTGTGCCTAGAACCTAAAATGATTTAAATAATGACCCCATCACACTTCCCCAAGGAGGAGCCAATTTTCAAGAAACACCATCATGAACTTCTAGGAAAACACAACCTAGTGACCTAGACCTAGGATGCAAAATCCAAGAACTAGTTTCATTACAACTAGGAGTTGCCTAAACCAATGAACAAGCCTCCCAAATCCCTTCCATTCCTTTAGAATTCAAAAAAATCCTAACCTTTCCATCCATATCCAACTAAGGGGCTTTTAGGACTTTTTGCCTCAAAGGTTTGTCTATAAATACTAACACACCCCCTAGCTTGCAAACACACACAACACACTCACTCACACACACATTTCAGTTAGAGAGAGGGAGGAGAGCAAGAAAGAGAAGTCTAGAGGAGAAGAAGAAAGAAGAAGAGAGCTTCTTGTGCAAAGCTTAGTAGGTAAGCCACAAACACAACCTTCTCTTTCATTTTCTTTTTCTAATACATGTTTCTAAAGGTTCTAAATAAAGTTTTCATATCTGTTATTACTAAGTTCTTATGTTAAAAATGCTAAGGGTTGAGTATTGAATCCATCTCTCTTGTATTTTCCCCATTTTGGCACAAAACCATCTTCTTTTTGTACAAATCTCTGAACTTTTCAAGAGCACTCTTTCAAACAAATTTTCTGAGTTAAACATGTGATAGTTAGCATATTTTCTTCACAAAAGAAATGAAACTTTCCCTTGGTGGAACCCCTTTTTCATAAATCTTCTTGTTTTTGGGCAAAGCACCTTAGAATCTGTTTTTGCAGCCCACTTCCAGAAATTATAGAAAAATGTAAAAAATTATTATGGACCTCTATTTTATTTCAAAACCTTCCTTAAGATGTTAGTTTTCAACTAAAATTGGTTTCATCGAAAAACATCAAGCGGTTTGCAAGAAAATCAAATTTTCGTAACGATCGACGGATCTGGGCAGAATCTGGACAGCGCTGGAATATTTTCTAAATAACTTAGAATCTGGAAAAGCAATCCCATATCCGAAATATGTTCTAGAAACTAGATCAAATTCTATACGAACCATAGGAAGGCCAAGTCCGGTGAAGGATCTAAAATAGTCCTTCATTTTAATCTTTATGTGATATTAAATCTGGAAATTTTGTTGTACATGGATGTTTTGTGCCCTTGTATTCATGAAAATGTTTATTAGCTTATGATCATATCTTGGCATGATAATGTATGTGTATGTTATGTTCTTCATCTTCTTCACCTTATTGATGCATGCTTGTGTGGGTATTTTATCTTGTTAAGTTGTCTAACCTTGATGTAAAATATTTAACTCAACGGGAAACCTAATTGGGAGGGTATTGGGTTTTCGAGCACTTGAGTAATGAAAAGATGAGGATATGTGATATATGGATTGTTGGGATGCGTTCCCTATTTGAAAGTTAAAGTCTTGCGCAAGTGGTTTTCGGAACCCTTGAACGGAGCGGTTGTATTCAGACCCTAGGTGGTTTGGTGTAAGGAGGGATTCGGACAAGGCCCTATTTTACCGTCTCTTTTGAGGCCCTGCGGTTGGCGCTACACGGTATATAACCGTTGGTAGGCATCCGAGGTTAGGTCTGCAACAAAGTAGCAAAAGAGGGGGCATACCGAATAATCCACGTCCGATTCTTGTGGTTGGGAAGACAAAATCTCTTTGGGGGATTTCTAGTTGCTAACAACCTAACTTAACTCTTTATTTATTTAATTGAGTTGTAACGACCCCAAAATCCATATTAGAGATTACCTTTACGGCCTTATGGGTTAATGCATTTTAATTTAATGATATGTGTTCAAATTGAGGAATTAATTGTTGAGCCACGGCTTTAAAATTGAAATTACCGACCTTTACGAGTTCAGAAATCACAATTGAGGACTTGGATATATTAATGGGAATTTTAAAGCTATTTGGGAAAAGTAATTGGAAATTTAATTTGTCTGATTCATTAATGTATATTTGGGTGGTTAACTTTGTACTGCAAATTGAAGGCCCTAGAGGCTTCAGAAACCAGAACAGGGGACATATTTATGATCAGCACAATTTTTAGAGTCACCGGGGAACTTTAATAGAAATTTGATTTTGCGCGATTCGTAAGGCCACGTTTGGCTCTCCCTATTATGTTAAGCCATGTGTGTGTGTTTATTTAGATATATAGATATGTTTTTGAGTGATTGGTCTCATCTTTTGGGAGCCAAACTATCTAAAAGAGAGAAGAGAACCGTGGGGAAGAAGAGAGAAGAGAGACCAAGATTCTTGAAGAAAAGCTTAACAATCATGGGGGTTTGAAGGAAATTGAAGAAAGAGAAGGGAAAATCAACCATGGAGGCTTGAGGAATGGAGGAGAATTAAAAGGAAGACAAAGATTGAACTAAGGTATGATCACTATCTTGAATCCTTATGTTTAAAGCATCAATTACATGAAATCAAGGATTGATATAGAAGATGTGAGCTTTGAACCCCAACTATGGCTATATTATGTTCTTGTGTCTTGTGCTTGGAAATTGAGTAATAGTTTGAGGTTATGATGTTTGATGGAGACTAATAATATGAAATTTGTTATGTATTAAAGGGTTTTGGGCTTTGATTTACATGGAATTGAGGTTTGATTTTGAAAATGAGAAGTCCAAATTTTTCAGCCATTTTCGGACTGAAAACTGTCCAGGGCCGCACGTGCGGCACTGTTTCCCGCACGTGCGGAGACAGCTCTGTCCAGCCAACTTTGAACAAGCATATCTTTTACATCCGGACTCCGTTTTGAGTGATTCTTGAGCCTAAAATCAAGCCCCGGAAGTCTAGTTTCCAATGGCAGTGGTCTCACACCCAAATTCTAAATACAAAAATATTTATGCCCAAATTAGTGATGACTGTTCACTTTCTGTCAACCAGTTTTGTACAATTTCTTCACCTAAACCATTTCCCATCGATTTCTCCTGTTTTTTGAGACATGGATTATAACTTATTAAAGAATAATGAGCTTGGTACCACCATGTCTAATTGATTGAATGATCAAAGAGAATAAGTAAAGGATCGAGTATAATCTCTATTATGTGTTGTACAATGTACTTGTAGGTCGAGACGAGGACATCATCCCATTACTACCGGGAGCCGATCACTGGAGTAATAGTAGTGTAACGTTACGTTTCATTACTTTATGATTATGATTTATGTATTATTGTTTGTGAATGACATATTTGCATCGATATTGTGCTTTGATTAAATTAATAGATATGTTGAATAATGGCATTGATATGGACCAAAAGTCATTCTGTCCCTAGGAATAGAAGTGGGCCCGAGGCCATTATGATGTGAATGGTTCTGTCTCTATCAATAGTGCTGTAGTGATACATGTGCCTTCTAGTAATAGTTATTATTAATGTTCTGTTATTCGCAAGACAACTATGTCTGTAATAAACCATGGGGAAATGTATGTGCACTATTGTGTAATGGTATTCTGATGAATCTGGAGTTATTATGTTCTGTTTATTCGTTTTGTTTATGCCATGACATGATATGAATTGTTCGGTCTTTAAGACCTAATGATTTCTGGTATGGAACAAAGTGTTGTACGGAACTAAGTGCTACAGTGCGAGTCACCTCTAGAATCCGTGCGAGACACCTCTTGAGTCCATACATATGTGAACTGGGCCTATGGCCGTTCTGTATCTGTTAGGCCTATGGCCGTTCTGTATCTGTTAGCCCAGAGGCCGTTCTGTATTATCTGTGGGCCAGAGGCCGTTCTGTAAGATTTGTGGGCTTAAAGCCGTTCTGTTCTGTATTATATATGGGCCTGAGGCCGTTCTGTATTATATGTGAACCTGAGACCGTATTGAAATATAGTTATGGATAAGCCCTGTATGTGGATGGTATCTGCCTATTTATTTTATCCAAGGTTTTGCTTATTCAATTAACCTTCTTAAGTTGCTATTATTCACTGAGCCTTGCTCTTTGTTTTATGTATATTTCTGTAGGTGAGCCATCGGGGATTGACACTAGAGGTGTACTGAGGTTCGCTTGTCTGCCAAGTCACCTGGGTATGTCTCCACGTGGAGGCTTAATTTATTGTTGGGAGTCTTATAAATTATTAAGTCTTATGTAAGAGTGTGTGAGATCTATATAAAATCTTTGATTGTATAGGTATATTTGGAATGTATTTAAATGCTTAAATCCAATTAAACCATCATGTATGCACAAGCTCAATGGATGTTGTCTTTTATTGATATTGCTTCCGCCTAAGGCCCCATATATGGTTAAATATTATTTGAAAATTCTGTTTTGAGGCCTATGTTCAGGCCGGTCATGGACCAAACTTTTAGGGGCAGGTTTGGGTTGTGACATGAGTATTGTGCTTTATTACTTGATGTTAAAATTGTGATTGTGTATTGGACTGGGAAAAAGGGGTAGGGTGTGTGTGTGTGTGTGTTTACTGGGCATTCAAAGCTCACGGCGTATCATGCCAAGTGTCGAAAGGGAACTCATAGCGACAGACGACGAGCCTGAAACTTTCGAAGACTTTTGGCTATCCTAGAAAAATTAGAAGTTTCTTTTTGGATATTTTGTAAGACTAATGTGAAGATTTAAGCTTTCTTTTGGGATGTAATGTAATGGAACCATCTTTTAAATTAAGTATATTGCGATTGTTATGTATTTATATTCTATGTATGAACCTTATCGTTGCTTATGAGACCATGTGTCAATACCTTTTAAGATCTGTCAAAAGGGTAGTGCGCTGCCTAAGAAAGCCGGACTTAGAAGGGAGGCTATTTTGACTCCTCCGGCGATCTGGGATCTTACTTGGTTATTGACCATAGGACTCATTAGTGACTCTCCCTTGACTGCAACCAATAGTGTAGACTCGAGGCATCATAATCAAAGCATTCCGAAATAAGTGACGTGGTCTATACTTGTTTGCCTCACATAGTCATGTTAGTATACTAATAATCAGCACATAAGTATATAATGTCTATAAAATTCACATCATGATTTAGTAAAGGCCAATCTTTGATTGGGTGAGTGGGGAGCTCAATTCATGACCTTCCCGTCTCATACCTAAATTCCAAACCGAGACAACTTTGGTTATGACGGACAAGTGGCCTTCGGCACGAGTCACGAGTTTCCTAATTCTCCCAAAAATATTAGGTGGCAACTCTGAAATTTGGCAATATGGTCCATTTTTTGCATCTCTGGTGATCAATGGATTTTTCTAAAAATTGCCAGATCTGGACTCTTATTTTCTTTTGCTTCACATTGCACTCATGAAAACAGATTCAGAACTACGGGAGTCCGAACTGTAGGGAATCACATCGAGGAGATTAAACCCCTCCGAGAGCACGAAAATCTAGCTACAGTATGTCCCATTTTTTGCTGCTTTGCAGACCTTACTTCGGATGCCTACAACAGTTACATATCGCGTAGCGCCAACCGAGGACCTCAAAAGAGATGGTAAAATAAGGGTCTTATCCATAACCTTCTCCAACCTTATCCATCATAAACACTTAGGGCCTGAATATAACTAGTCCATTCAAGGATTTCGAAATAACCACTTGCGCAAGATTTAACCTACAATTAGGCAACATGTCCCATCAATCTATACGTGAAATGATCACAATCACTATATCATAAAATTATTTAAGAGATTGAAAACTCATTACCACCTTATTAAGTTTCCCGTTAGTTTAGGTGCTTTAATCAAGGTTAGTTCAAGCAATTGAAATAATAATTTCTACACAACAATGGACATTCATGTCATAAGATTAAGGCAGTATAATCACAAACATATGTAGATGTTATAATCTATATAATCCATCTTTTTATCTTTTTATCTTTTTTCCATCACATCACCTCTCTACTTTTCTACACATCTTTTCGTAAAAAGACAAAAATTGCACTTTTTTAGGACACCCCAAACCAACCCTAAAAGTATGAAATCATCAACAAAAATAAAATTCCAAATTAGACATAATTTAAAGATCACAAAGCTAAGAGACATTTCTAGATTTTTCCCGAACTCGGCCTTTCTAAAGTTTGTAGATAATTTTATCTAGTTTCTAGATCATATTTCAGAAATGGGATCGCTTTCCTAGACTTTTAGTTATTAAAGAAATACTCCAGTATTGTCCAGATTCGTCGACTGTTACGAAAATCAAAATTTCTCTTAAACCACTCATTCTTTTTCAATAAAACCATTTTTACATGGAAAATAACACTTTAAGGAAATTTTTTATATTAAAATGAGGTCAAGAGGAGTTTTTTGCATTTTTCTATAATTTTTGAAAGTGGGCTGAAAATGCCGATCTTTCTTGCACAAAACTTGAAATAAGAAGAGTAATAGAAAAATAGGGCAACCATGAGTAATTTTCCACTTATATTATGATGAAAACATGACAAATGATATATAAATAAGTCAAAGTTTTAGAATGAAGGTATGCCTTTGAAAATAATGTGAGAAATTGATAGAAAAAGATAGCCTTGTTTCATTTTAAGGAAGAACTCATTCTTATTTAAACACATGAGCATCATATATAAAATATGAAATTAATAATTTAAGCCTCTAATATCATGAATTTGAATGAGAAAATAAAAGAGATGGTTGTGTTGTGGCTTACTTGAATGCCTAGTGTAATATGCCCGGGGGGTACCAGCGCGCGTTAAACAGTTCAGACCCTCGAGATCTCTTTGATCTAGTCTCACGAGTGCAATGTGAAACATCGATGAGAGTCCAGATTTGACAACTTTTATTGAAAATCCATTTTATTGCAATTTTGTCAAAAATGGACTGTGTCATCAGATCTCAGAGTCGCCACCAAATATTTATTTTGGGAAAATTAGGAAACCCATGACTCGTGCCAAGGCCACTGTTCGTCGTAACCAAGGATGCTTGGCTCGGAACCTTAGGTATGAGAGGAAAAGGTCAATAATGAGCACCCCCGCCCACCCGATCAAAGATCGGCCTTTACTAACCATGATATGAATTTTATTTTATTTATATGTTCATGTTCTGATTATTTAATAAATCCTAAAATCTACTATGTGAAGCATACAAGTATAGACTATGCCATTCATTTTGGAACAATTTGATATCATGAATTTTGAAAGAGTTTTGACGATGTACAACCCAAATAAATTGAGTTTATAAGTATGAAAAATCAATATCATTCCAAATTAAACGACACAACCTCCATCCACTGGCATTCATAGAGTTATATCACATAAGCAAATAGCCTCATGGTAGAATGCTAGACATAGTAAGAAAAACACACACAAACGGGATGCTAAAGCAAAAAAACTTACATGTTTGACGTCCCACGAACAAGCTACAAAACAAAATTAGTAAAATATGCATGATCTTATATACAAAATCCTAATGCAATTCACTCATGAGATGCAACTAAAGATTCAGCTTCTAAAATATGATATGTGAATCATCTCAATAACATGAGGTAGCGCACATAATCACATAGGAATTGATTAAATCCACAAATGCAAACTTAGCCGAATCAAGATGCATGAAACATGGATGCAAAGCATAACTATCATGAAAAATAAATATGATGTTTATGTACAATAAAGAGAGCAAGTAAAAGAACGAGATAGAAAGAAGCGGGGCTGGGAATTATTACAACATTTTAAAGAATAATTACAAACCAAATTAGAGAGGGATGAGGAGAATATTACAACAAAATAAAAACCTCACAATACACTCAAATAAAAAATAAATAAAATAAAAGCTTCATGTTCTTTGGAACTGCCGGCGGAAATTGGTCAATATTGGGAGATTTCGCCATCTTGTTCGGAAGAAGCTAACCGACCGGCCAAATAGGCCGGCCAGCCAACTAAGCCAAGCAAAACCTGTCTTGTTGCGAAACCAAGAAAAGGAACAAACAAAAAATATGTAGGTGGCTCAACTAACCACTACCGATTAGATTAAAAAAACAAGAAAACAAATATAAAATAAAATAAAAAGTGCAAACTCATAACATAAACCTAAAGCAATAAAACAAATATAAGATAAAACATGCAAGATTGCAACAAAACTAATATGAGACTAATATAAGAAAAAAAAAATATGAGGTAGAACATGCAAGATTACAACAAAACTAATATGAAATTAAAGCATGCGAATAAAAATAAATAAATAAATAAATAAATAATTATGAGCTAAACAAACCACTAGGATTATAACAACACACTATAAAATATAAGTAAGAAGAAAATAAATATGAGATAAACAAACCACTTGGATTATAACAAAACATTATGAAATAAGAAGCAAGAAAATAAATATGAGATATAAAATATAAGAAAATGAAAGACTAAAAATTCACTTTCCAAAGAAAGATTGAACTTCTTGATTTCCAAACTTCTTCTTGATCACCCTCAAGTGTAGGAAGTGTGTTCTCAAATCCTCAATTCGAAATTATGGAGTTTATGGAGTTTGTGGTATGGAAAGTGGCTAACTCTCTAGTTTTTCTCACTTTCAATCACTAAACACTCTTCCTTATGATCAAGGCAATTGATCTTTGGCTATATCAGAATTTTTGGAGTGGTTTTGGTGTATGGAAATGAGGAATTTCAATAGCTATGAAAGGTATGGGGTGTATATAGAAGATAGGAATATTTTTGGCTCAAAAACTCAATTTTTCTCTCTTTTTTCACCCTTTTCTCACTCTTTTCTCTTCAATTTCGTGATCCTCCCTCTCTCTTACAATATGATCATTCTATATAGGAAATGAGGGAGAGTAAAGGTCAAAAAGAAGGTGGGAGACAAGGTGGGAGACAAGAATGTAATAGGAGGGCAAATTTTCAAGGTGGTTGCATGGGATACTCCTTTATGGATGCCAACAAAACCTCTTTTTGACAATGGGGGATAATTAGGTATAATGGAGGATGAGTGGAGATAATAGAGGATGAGTGGGTGCACTTGAATGGATCAGAAAATAGGTAAATGGGGCGTCCTAACCGAACCAAAACCAAGAAAAATGGGGCTGCTGCTATTTTGGACCGAGTCAACAAAATCTACTATTAAGCCCAACTTCAAATAGGCATATCTCCCGTATATGGACTTGGTTTGTGATGACCCGAACCCGAACCCGCCCCCGTGGGTTGAGGACATAACCGGCCCGTAATCATGAGATTACCTACGACCTCAAACCAAACCAAATGTATGTTAACAGAGTTAATGGGGGCCAAACGAAAGCAGTTTAAAACTTTGTCCATAGAGCTGTGCTTACATGGCACATCATAACAAACCATACATATGCTATTAATAACTCACAACAAAATATGTACTACACAAGGTTCTGTACATACAGTATCATATAAGTCTAAGTCAACCCAAGAAAACTATATACAAACATATTCAAAGACTTCGCCCACATGACAAAATGAAACAGAATGACAAAAAGGCGAAGACGGGTCTCATGCGTGAGACGCAAGGGCTAACTCTTCAAAACCTTTGTTGTTCCTCACAAACTTCACTGGGGCTGGGTTTGGACTCCTCTTGGCTCACCTACAAACACATGAATGAGCGTGAACGAAAGCCCAGTGAATAATATCAAATAAAGGAGTTATACAAACGGTACGTAGAACAACACGCTTCAAACGGCCTTGGGCCCAATTTATATTTTCATTTATGTCAAACTAGCCTTTGGCCCATTCATTTATTCGTATCAAAACGGCCTCCGGCCCATTCATTCATGTCAAAACGGCCTCTGGCCCATCCATTCATGTCAAAACGGCCTCTAGCCCATTCATTCATGTCAAAACGGCCTCTGGCCCATCCATTCATTCTTGTCAAAACGGCCTCTGGCCCATTCACTCTAATGCAGATCAAACTGGCCTCTGGCCCATTCATTCAGCATAGCAACATTGTCCACCAATCAAATCAACAAACTTATAAAACTTACATAAAAGTAAGTAATTTGGACAACAACATATTTCAGATATCTTTGTTAAGATATTGCTCACAGTGATCGGTTGGTTGGTTTGCCCTGGAGCTTGACCTTACACATCACATAACACATACGGAGTCACGAATGATTCAATCCGTTCTTTAATTCACATTTTCCTCTTTAGGCTTCATTATCTCTTTAACTCAATTACAATGCTCGATGCGTGCCTAAGAGTACTTAGAAGTGAAAGGGGACGGGAAAATGAAATCAGAAGCATTTTCAAAATTTCAGAAAACAGGGTCCCCGCTCAAGCAGGACTTCCTCGCTCGAGCGGACCCATGAGGTCTGCAAAAGTGCTGGATGCATCAAAATTACGCTCGAGCGTGAAGTATGGCGCTCGAGCTGAAGATCTGTCTACATTGCTCTCCGCTCGAGCGTGAACTTCCCCACTCGAGCGGACATCCAAGTCTGCAAAAATACTGGGAGCACAAAATTCACGCTCAAGCGGCGGTTTCCACGCTCGAGCGAACATCAAATTTTCTGGGTTTTCCAGAACACGTTCTTGAGCTCCAATTCGACATTCAATGGTTCTAGATGCATGCTTTTGGCTCAAACTTCACATAATCATATACTAACATGGTACCAACACCAAATTAAACACAATGGAGCTCAATTTCATAAATTAATCACATGCATGTCCCAATCTACACCAAATTCACTTTCAACATAACAATTTCATGCATTCAAGCTCATACTTCTTATGAATGGTACATGCATGTGAGATATAACTTCCATTTCAACTCAAATTGTACAAATGGTGGTCACAAGCATGGATTCTAGCCACAATTCTACATGGATCATATTTTCATGTTCAACTATACAAATTCATGGCTATTATGCACATGCATGCATTCCATGACTTCAAATACAACAAAATCAACTCAATCTCCTATAATGAATTTAATCCATGTTCTTGACCATTATTCAAAACTTGAATTCAAGATCAATTACCTACGTAGAGGCTCAATTTCTCCAATCAATAGCAATACTTGAGTATAGCTTCAAAGTTATCAAGCTTCAAGGCCAAAATTGCACAATTCTCCCCTCTCTCTCTCTAGCCGGCCTTTCACCCTCTCAAATGTATATCTCAGATTTTGAGCTCAAAAATAAATCATGAGAGTGTATATGGCCCTTTATATAAAGCCCCACTAATTCCAATTTAATAATAATAAATAATTGGGCACTAATTCATCAATTATTCACTTTAATCTGGTCCGAATCAATTTTTCAATTAAACTTCACTGTAGGCTCTAAAATTATGCCAATCACAATGGCAGCGACCAATTTCGGTTTCGGTGGCCGATAGGGCCTCAATTTAATTTTCAAAGCAGACAATCAACAGATGTTCCTATGGTGAACAGATAGAAATTCAAAACCACATATTTTCACATAATGGCACACAAAACCATATCAAACACATAATCATATTCATGTTAAGGACCAATTAGCACACTACAAAACAAGGATATTACATGGTTTATGGTGATTCTTAGGTCTAAATTGAAGCCCCAGAAGTCTATTTTCCATTGGTGGTGGCCTCACATCTAAATTATAAGTGTACAAAGAGATATGCCTAATTTAGTGAAGGCTGTTCATTTCTCTTGGGCCAGGTCAACAAAATCTACTCTCAATCCCAATTTCAAATGAGCATATCCCCCTTATCTGGACTTGGTGTTAGGTGATTCTTGGGTCTAAATTGAAGCCCCAGAAGTCTACTTTCCAATGGTGGTAGCCTCACATGTAAATTCCAAGTGTACAAAGAGATATTCCTAATTTAGTAAAGGCTGTTCATTTCCTTCTTAACAATTTGATGCTCGTCCTTTCCCTAAACCAGTTTTCTTCCATCCCCTCCTGTTTTCTTCAAATCCAAACCTATCCAAACCTATAAAGAATTTTTTTTTTTTTAAATATTGTTTTCAAAGAGTTCACCTCTCTTCCATTTATTTCCATTTTGTCCTTACTCGGTTTACTGAAAAGCGCGATATTTTAATTGAAACATTTGGAAAAATATTTTGAAAAGAGAGTTTTAAAGTTTAAAATAGTTTGGCCAAAAATGTGTGAAGGTAGGGATTAAAACTCAAATTCCATTTTTCTTGTTGAGGACTGCTAGGGAACACATTCTGATTATCATCATCGGGTAATCAACAGAAAGTGCCCAAGTCTTAGGGCCGGTCAAAATGGGATGTCTACACCTAGTAAGGTATTGCCAAAAATTTGCTTCATTTTTCTCTTCGCTACCACCAAAGTTTTCTCTTCCTCTCCTCTCCCTCTCTAACTGTGTGAGTGTGTGTGTGTGTGGTGGTGTTTGATTTGTGAAAAAAATGCAAAGGGGTGGTGGGGTATTTATAGGAAAAATGGTGCGAAAAGTCTATAATGCCCATTGGTTGGAAATGAATTGAATAGTTTGGATTTAGTTTGAATTCAATGGAATATAGGATGCTTAGGGACCTTAATTATGTACTTAAACATGATATAGTTTTGATTAAGTCAATGTAGAACTAAATTGATGTAAGGTACAAACATAATCCCTTGATCAAATCTTTCCATATTTATGAGATTTGATCACAAAAGTACCTATATATATAAAAGAAGGGGTGGCTAGCCATAGTACTTGGATTTGGGGGGATTTTCTTTGATTATTTGTGTACAAATTGTAGATTTTTTTGAAGATATTTTATATATAAAATTATTTGTTTGAGAACAAAAAGTACAAGTATATATATGTATAATGGTACTAACTTGGGGTCAAAATGAAATTCTAATAAATTGTGAGGGCTAAGGCATTAATTTATGAATTGGAACATTTATTTAAGTGTATCAGTTAATTGGATTAGGGTTTGGGAATTTAATTCGGTTTAGGTTTCTTCATTTCGAATTAAACAACGATTAATTAAACGATCGTAGTGAGAATTAGAAATGTAGGCTTTGGGTAATCAGTCCTTAATTAGGGACTTAATTAATTAATATTAGGGTATTAAAAGTGATTCCTAAGTTACTGGGATTGATTAGGGTTTCATGATTCCGATCGGGACGCATTCTAAATTCTAGGGTTAAAATTGCAAGTAAACGAGGAATCGGGGGTTTTCATTGAAATAATCCAAAAGTGATGGCCTCAATGGAAATACAAAATTCAGAGGCCTCACAATTAAAGCATATAAAAAAAATTAACAAAAAAAAAAAAATCGGCTCACAAGATTGAAAACTCGAAATAGCGGTCTTGGCAAAAGTTAGAGTAAAAAAAGAGAGTATCAATACTCGAGTGAACTTGATCCTAAATTAAGAATGACTTGATTCCCATCCTAAGGATATGTAAGCAACTACAATCTGAAGTTATCTCATCCAAATCCTATCTTTTGTTGGCACTAGTCATCAGCATCTAATACTAGGTCTTCAAATATTAAGGGGATTTTTAGTTGTACAACTCATGAAATCGATTATGGAAACTGCCTGATTAGTGAGCTTGTAAAATTATCATTTGGATTATTTTTAATGAGAAGGGTGAGTGATTCGTGTTCTTTTCTATGAACATTTTCAAAACAAAAGGAATTACCTCATTGCATTGTTTTATTGATAATAATCTCAAACATGACAAGTAAAAGCAAAGCAAACTAAACTCCATTCAAAGAAAGTCTTGAAATGCCAAAAAGAAAGTGGGAGTAAAGTTATAAACTAGGGGCACTGCAAGTCAAGTCAAAGTCATTCAGTTTTTGTTTTCTTATATGCTCTCTTGTTGAGTGTATCGATTTATTGGGTTCCATGCTCTAAAAATGTGTGTATCCAATAGCCTGCAACCAAAATCATCTTTCGCAATTATGGGTGATTTGCTTCATGAAACCATAATGAGTAAACAAGTCAAGCGATACTTGGAGAATCTAATTGCCAAATTGTTGCAGAGAAGAGTAAAATAAAATGGGAGGCATCTCTCGAGTCATGGAAAAAAGTGCTAACTAGGGGCAACGAAGAGCTATGTCTCTGAAAATCTGGGAACTCACCCAACCATACCAATCTTCAACTGAGTCCACCCTCACTAGCTGGGCATTGATGTGGTATGAAATCGCCAAGTAACAAGGACGAGCTGCCCGCACCTTCAATTTGTGCATATCTGGGGAAAATAGTGGAATGTGATGAATGGAAAAAGCGAGTTGAGGTGCGCAAAATAGAAAATAAGAGATAAAAGAATAGAGAGGTGAAATGTGAGAAACCAAGTGAGATGGGTGGTACCTAAAGTAATAATGAACTCCCACCAAATTTTGCAGTCCTACTAGCACTAACCTCATCAAGCTCCTCCTATCTTTTCAACTGAGGCTAGCTACCCCAATTACTCAGCACCACCAAGAAACAGGTAAGCAATCAAAAACACAGAGCAGTCTACTAGAAGATGATTGAGTTAACCTACAAGCATACCAGGCATGACAATTTAATTTGTTCACCTTACGGTAGGGCACGCAACACTTCAAAAAGCAATAGGGGCATTCCGATATAATTGTTAAAGTCTGTTTTAGGTGGTTAGGGTGTTTGTAAAACTTTCTTTTTGAGTTGTAGTTTTCTTCTAATCATACTTGATTATTGAATCTGGCAGACTCTTTGTACAAGATTTCAAAAGGGCGTAAAAGAATATGTTTGAACTCTATTTCATGAATTATGAAAAATCCTTTTTACGAAAAATGGAGCCTCCCCTCCCCCAAGTATCTTACACAATGGTTCCTAAAAAGGGGAAGCAGCAAAAACATTTTTGAGTGAGTACAAAATGAACCCTCAGGACATTCACAAGTTCAAAGGCATCGAAAAAGGTGGCACACCTGAACCGATCATAATGGAAAAAGGGCTCATTCTCGTCATCATCATCGCCACTATTTGCCATTATCAAGCGGATCAACTGCATGGGGAATTACTAGGACTTATTCCAAGATAATGAGATGAAGAAAACTTTCCCAAAGAGAAGTCCAAGAATGAAAGTAGTACTACCAAATCATGGGATTGGACAAGATTCCAATACTAAAGGATGGGGACATCTTAATATGGTCAACAAGCTGGAAAAAGAAATACGAAGCCCCAATCATCTAGTAAAAGTCCTATCACAGGCCATTTTACTCACCCCTTTGGAACATGAATAGAATTGACATGTAAGACTAGTTGATGAAATCATGGAACCTTCTAAATAACAACATTGGTTGGGATGCGAAAAGTAGCCTTGGTATAATTAGCTAGTATTGCGGCCTTTTTTTTTATCACGCTTGAAAAAATCAAAAAGATCGAAGAAGGAAAGAGAGCTTACAAAATTTTGGACAAAAAGCTGCACAGGCAAGGCACTTCAGTTATACCAGTTGGCAAAACATTCAGTAAAAGAGAAGGTTTCTAAAAGAGATTGGCAATGATTGGAAGATATGTTCAACCTCTCATTTCAGCAGTATGGAAGTGGCAAGTGGATTGGCATAGGAAATCAGGAGCTTCTTGATTCCTTTGGTTCACATGTTGCAAGGAAGACCCACTTGCCTCGTACGTATGGCCAACGTATGGCACAGGGGCATCCTAAACTCAAGCTCAAGCATTGGCACACCCTTCAAGGCAATCATTTTATTTTGAAGTTTAGTTATGGTATCGCGCAACATTGGAACACGGATCATGGAAAAATAACCCCTTAACTTCCCCCCAGTTGGGTTGTTAATTAGGAATGGCAAAGTACTTTTCAAAGTTACACTTGGCACCACTGGAGAAAAAAAAAAAAAAAAAAAAAAAAATTGGCCAACACTTGGACACCACTTGGAAAATTTTGGCAAACACTTGGCATCCTTGAAAAATTTTGATAACACTAGGCACCACTTGGGGAAAAAAAAATTAGGGAAAATTTGGAAACACTTGGCACCAATTTATAAAACCCCATGCCACGTCGATACGAGTACGGCATGGTGTCCACTAAACCCCTATACCTTGTCAATACGAGCATAGAATGCCATTTAACTCTCGTGCCTCATCGATACGAGCATGGAAAGATACCTAATAAACCCCAATGTCTCATTGATACGAGCATGGAAAGGCACTCTATAAACCCCCATGGCTCATCAATACGAGCATGGAATGGCATCTGATAAACCCCCATGTCTCAATCGATACGAGCTTGGAATCACACTGATTCATAAACTCCTATGCCTCATTGATACGAGCATGGAATGACACCCAATAAACTCTCATGCCTCGTCAATACAAGCATGGAATGGCACCTGATAAACCCCTATGTCTGGTTGATACAAGGATGGAAAGACACCTAATAAACCCCCATGTCTCATCAATATGAGCATGAAATGGCACCAATTTATAAACCCCCATGCTTAATCGATATGAGCATGGAATGGCATCCAACCCTCATGTCTCGTCGATACGAGTATGGAATGGCACTCAATAAACCCTCATGCCTCGTTGATATGAGCATGGAATGACATCTAGCAGACCTCATACCTCGTCTAACATGAGCACATGGAATGGCATACATTGATATCATAATGGCATCATTCTAACTACACTGCAGTGTGTATTATTATTTGAAATGGCTTTCTTTGGAAAATTTGTAGGAGTGACACAACTTATAAAAGAATGGAAAAGAACTTGGCATAAACTTTGGCGCAGTAAGGTGAGTATGGCAGGTATCGCCCTCTCTCTTCTTTTTACATTGCATTCTTGGATGAATGTTTAAGTACTTGTTGCACACACCCACTTACATAAGAATTGTTGCACAATCACCCCCAAACTAACTGATATGATTCCTTGCATCAACGTTATGTAGAAAACTTGCGGGTTCGATCACTTGTATGAATGTTTGGCACTGCTTTAAGCCTTAGAGTCATGTCAACTATGTAGGTCTCAGCTCTTTGACATTCACTCCACATCATTTCATGATTGCTTGAATTATGTCAAAGAGGGACAACTATGGACACCCATTTTGAACTGGCCCTAAGACTTCGGGTGCTTACAAGCCTCCCAATGATGAAACAGTGATTACTTCATCTTTGGAATATTTAAAATTGTTTGCAATTGCTGTATGAACCCGTTTTGGCCAAAAATTAACTTTTTGCGAAAACAACCATTTTACCCTTGGACCCATTTGTAGTCAAAAACCAACTTTTTAACCCCGAGAAAGAGATAAAGGCCTGGTTGTACTTTGATCGAATATATTTTTTTAAATTAGTGACCGATTTTATCAAAACATTGATCAAAAGGCAATTCAGGTTTACTTGAGCCACAAGCAAGCTACGGGTTTGGAACCCCGCACTTTTGCATGCATGCATGGCACGTATACCAAGGCAAATCCAAATATGACATATTTATTTTTGGTAACTCAATCTTAGTGCATTTTTTGAGGGGGCAGAAGGAAAAAGTGATGAAACCCCAGGAGGGGTTCCAGAACTTTCTCCTCTACCTATATAAGAAGCCCTCCCTCTTCCTTTCAAGGGGTTAAGATTATTGAGCCACTTTAGTGAAGTTTAAGAGCAAAAACACTTTCTTCTCCCCTCCTATTACTTTAGCTCTGAAATTCCCACCCTCATAGCAACTCTAAACACCTAAAAACATCCTAAGGACAAAAACACTTGAACCCTAATTCAGAACCAAAACTTGAAGGCTTGCAAGCAAGGAACTTGGCTTTTCTTACTTTGCTCTTCGCGTTTTCTTTAGTTTATTCAAACCAGAAGGTAAACCGTCTTCATTCATTAATTTCAGTATCTTTTTAGTCTTTATTTCAGTATTCAAGGCATGCTAGTTTATTAGTTCATCATTTCATCATGCAATTTCTTTATTTTATTAGCTTTTTCGCCTTTGTCTGTAAATTAGTGTTATATATTATATAAATGTTTGATAATTGGTTAAGAATATTCTTCAATCTTAAAATTAGTTTGTGTTATATATATTGAACATATTATGCAAATTAGTGTAATATATCATGCACATACTTGATAATTAATTAATAATATTTTTCAATTTGCCAATCTGCCCAAACTGTGATTTGGTTATTTGTCAATCCGCCATTTGATTTATAATTTTAATCTCAAACCGTCCGAATCGCACTAGTTGTAAGGACTTAGTGTGGTATGAATAAGATGACCTACAATATCCTACATATATATATATATATATATATATATAGATATTATGGCTCTATTTGGGAAGTGTGTTTGGACTAAAATAGTCAATAAAGCAAAATTGGTTAAAATAGTCAATAATACAAAATGTCACAAACAATAATTATTTTACTTTTTCTCTCACAATCATCAAAATCAACTAAAAATAAAATAAAATAAAAAATATCATTTTAAACGCAACTTTTTCAACAAGCTAAAATAATCAACAAAAAAAAACAAAAAAGTCAACTAAAATAGTTTGTTCTCAAATAGGACCTCTATATGCATACAAAATAAGGGGAGACATAAAACAAATATTTTAGAAGAGCTAAAATCCATTTAAATGGAAAATAGGGAAACCAAAAAAAAAATGGCGAGTCAGAGTCCATTAAAATGGGGGAAAAAAGTTTTTAAATAAAAATAAAACAACAGAACATTTAGGCACTGTTTGGCATGTGTTAAAATAGTACATATTATTTTAGCACATTATCTTATTTAGGTCACAATTATTTTATTTGAGTTATATCACATTTCTACTACATTATTTCAAACACAATTCATATTTCACTTTTTTTTTTATATAAAAAGTCAAAAATTTTGTTAATTTAGCACACCTCTTACACTGTATTTGATCAAAAGATTTAAAAAAAAAAAAAAACTAATAATAATAATAAATAAAATATACTTATATTATATATAATTTCGCACACTTTTTTTTCTTCTCCTTTTCCTTATCAAACACAGTATTCGAAGGATGAAAGCAACATGTTGCGTTATGGTATGGTATGGTGGGCTCGGCGGGTCTTCGTTGAACCAAGGTTGAAACTTCTTCCGACATATTAAACTTCAAATGTTGACCCTTATTTTTGGCGCTTCTATTGATTGAGCACGGTTTAATTGACTGGTAACAGCTGTTGCCAAGCCGCCATAACATACCAGGTCTCATCATGCACCAATTATAAATGTATGTTTTCTATTATCTTTTAAAAAACTCAACATAGTTAAATTCAATCACAATAAAAAAAAATGTATCACGTGACATATATTATCCTGACCTGATCTTTGCATCTATACTTAAATTTAAAATTAAACACAAATATACTTCCTGAGTTTCGTTTAAAATATGATTTGTTCCCTGTAATTTAAAATTACATCATTTTTCTTAAAATTTTTAATTTCATAATAAATGACTCATTTTATTAATATATCATCAGGTCAATTAATATTTTTTTAATGATAACAGAAATTTATTTCAATTAATAATTTAAGTAATTTTATCATTCTATAGGAGAGCAGTTAGCAATTTAATTTTTTCAATTAATTATGTTAAATAAAAAATTTTGACAATGGGATATTTGTAATTTTCTAAACCATATGAGATAATCTATATTTTAAGCAAATCTCAAAGGATGTATTTGTAATTTACCCTAAATTTTATGGACAAATTACAAATACACTATTTGAAATTTGTTTAAAATATAAATTATTTCTTTTGGTTCTAAAAATTACATTTCGTCCATTCAAATTTTTTAAGTGCTCAAGAACAACTCCAGGATGCTATTGTTATAAAACAATATGTAGTTCACTTTTTTTCATTCTAACGGTGAGTTATTGGAGTTGTTAAATTATACCTTTTTTTTTTATCTTCCATCAAATTTGACACAAGTTTTATCTATATTTAAAGCTGTCAATGTAATAATTTTGGAAGGTTGATGGTCAACCGAGTGGATGATTGGATGGTCGACCACTTGATGAAAGTTGTAAAAAGTGCTAAGCTGGAATTTTGAAGCCCTTCAGTGATCTGGTTATGCTAAAAAATGGCAATTTCACCATTGGAGCAACATTTGCTATTCTATAATTTTTATTGCATTATTCATTGCTAAATTATAGCTTTAACTATCCTTTTTACCAATTGACCGTCGCTCTAACAAATAACTCATTTTATTAATAAATTATTAAATCAATTAATAATTTTTAATGATGTCAGAAATGTATTTCAATTAACAATTCTAATAATTTTTTTATTACACAAGAGAGTAGTTTGGAATTTTATTTTGTTAATTCTATAAAATAAAAAAAAATTATGATAAATGAGTGTTTGTAATTTCTAAAATCACATAAGACAATCTGTATTTTAAACAAATATAAGAGATGTATTTGTAATTTATCTTAAATTTATAAAGAAATTTATATATACCAAAAAAAAAAAATTACCTCTATTGGATTTACACTTTTCTTTTGCTCATCACAAATTTTAATATCCAAAATAATTAGTATTGTGATAGACATGTTGGGGATAAGCTCCCCTCCATACTTTTTTATAATTTTTTTTGTGGATTCCAATCCTGATTCACACTGATAATTCAAACCGCATATCTATCAGCCTATCTATGAGAAAAATTAGTTTCATCAAAAAATTATATACATATGGATAGATCGCTTTTTGTTTTATAAAATGAACGACCAATATAATTGTAAACTTAAATCATTCATTTTATACAACAAAATACGATTTGTTAGTGTAGGTCCGAATTGAGATTACAAGAAATATATAAATGAGATATAGAAGAGGACTCTTCGCACATGTGGGTGGTGATCATGAATAAATTGGTAGGTCATACAGAAATGTACTCACACACTGGGGCTCATTTGACAACGCCATAAATAATTTTATTGACTTATTTTAATTACATTATTTCTCTATTTTTTTTTATATATTTTTCCATAATAAGCAAAATATCAATTTATAAATCATATCTAAAACAACCTTTAAATTGAGTAAGATTACATCAACATAATTTTTTACAATATTTTCATTCTAAAACAACCTATTCATAATAAAAGTAAATCTTATAACATGTGATGATTTGGAGTCCATACTCATTGTAAGTGGTAAAAAATATTATAAAAGAAGTATAGTTGTAAATGTGTGAATAAAATTAGACTCCTCCCAAACGGAGAGAAGGACAATAAAGATGATAATGAAGAATCAACTTTTACAAGTCTTGCCATCTTATTGATATATGCTATATTGCAGATGGAGAGAGATTGTTCAGGGTTTAACTAATTGGAGTCGGGTTATGAGAAGGAAATTTCTTATGAATTTTTTAATTTCGGCATGAATAACTTGCCTTTAACTGAATCGGAAAAAAATTAATTAAAATACGTATAAATTGTTCCAAATATCTTTTACCATTGAAAAAAGAGAAAAGGTGACAGAAAAACTTGAAAGAAAGGAAACTTCTTTTTCACAGCATCTTTCAAGTCAATTCTAATTTGATTCTGTCTCCCTCATATTATGGCAATTGACCGACTTGAGGGTCCAGTCTCCTCTCCAACAGTAATCCCCTCTCTCTCTCTCTCTCTCTTCTACAGCTCAAGTGCCCTGGTGTGAACCATGTATGCAGAGTGGTCGAGCCTTCGACAGAGGATAATGGCTAAATAGTGTTATATAAATTAGAATAAATTACATTTTGCTCCCTAAGTTTTATGATTTTTTTATTTTAATTTTTAAAATATTTTTCTTTGACTCTTATGTATTTTTTTCATTTTATTTTAAATTAATTTCTGTTAAATTTTGGACAAAAAATATCACGTTAAATACATTGTATATAAAAATTTAGATAAATTATATTTTGTCCCTTAAAGTTTCATAATTTTTTCACTTTTATCCATGAAGTATTTTTTTCACTTCAGCTCCTAAAGTTTGTACTTTTTCTCCATTTACTTCCAAATTAAAACTTTAGGATTAATTACCTAAAAGTCTTATTGGTAAGGCAACCCAGGTCCAGCTTTGTAGGTGGATTAATTCGAGACCATTTAGGGCAGTGGGTGACTGATTTTACACTTGTGAGCTTTGAGAGATGGCTTAAACCTTTGCAATGGAGTGGAACCTTGTTAATCTTGAAGTTGAAACGGATGCACAGCTAGTCAAACTTCTAGTGTTGGGTGAGGTCAATTAATCATATTTATCGAGAAGTTTACACTTGTATGGACATCCTTGCAAATCAAGGAAATAACCTTCCAGAAGGATTTTTGTTTACCCGTTTTTTTCTTGTATTTCAGCACAAATGTTTGATTATGTTAGAGCGTCCACATCAGACTCTTTACAATAACTTTCAAGTTATTGTAAAGAGTATCATTATCAAATTTGTTTTCCATCAGTTTCAACAAATTTTTTCTAAATTAACTTTTTGTTAAATTTGCTATAGTACCTCAACAACTTTGTTGAGCAACTGTTCATTAGTTACATAATTTTTCATTATATTTTCTAGAGCAAAACTGGGCCAAATCTTTAAACCAGTGGTCCACCCAGATGTCCTCCCGAATATTCTACCGGATATCCCATGAGTGCCAGTAGTAGAAGAAGAAAAAATGCCCAAAATTAGCCTAACCAATCGATTGGTCGGTCAACCGGTCAACAACAAATTATTATTATTATTTTTTTTTTTACATTTTTTAAGAATTGTTTGGGTGGCATCTCATTAATTTAATAAAAAATAAAGAATAACAAATACAATAAAAAACTAATATTTTAATAAAATTGAGTTAGAATAAAGAGTTTGATATAGTGAATACTAAAAGGTAACTAGCTAAAATAACAAAATAGCATTTTAAGCTCTAATTTAACTAAAAGTTTGAAGAGACTGATGCTAATGCTGATGCTCTTAGAGGGGTTGTGTACCCTAAAATGATGTATTCTTATACTTATCTTTAGCTTTGGAAAATGTTCTAGACCACTAATCTAAGAGCTCTAATAGCTTGAATATTGGTGTGGGTCCCATATGATGGGATGTTTTGGCCTTGTGTCTTCTTTTTTTTTTTTCTCTTATTTTTCAGCTCATTAGAATTATTAGTGTTCCAAAATTAGTATACTAATCACTGCTCTTTAGCTTTATATAATATCTCCTTTTTACCAACAACAACAACAATAAAAAATAAAAAAAAAAGTTCCATTAAGTCCTCAGCCATTTTTTTTTTTTAACCGATAAAGTCTTATTTTTAAAATATTTATGTATATATAACTGTTTTACCTTTATTAAAAGATGAAAATAATTGAGAAGCGTCAATTCATTGAATGTTAATAAAAAATTATTAGTGTAACAAGTGGATCACATGACAATTTATCCACTAATCACCAAAATTATGCATCAGCTTCAATTTTAAATTGTGGGTCTCACATTTTTCACCAATCATAAATCTTTTGATAATCACCTAATCATTCCTCAAAAGTATTAGATATTTTTGTTATTCAAGTGATATAGCTCATGTGACATTTTACTTTTGTGTTTTATATTTTTGTTATTTGTTTCAAACTCAAAAACTTCATAACTTTATTATACACATTTATTTTTAGGAAAAATTATTTACAAGTCCTATTAGGGAGACTTATACTACATATAATTCTACTAAAAAACTCATGTTTTCATAAGTCCTGTGTGAAGTTTTTGACACATTTACCCTCAATATTAATTGTTAATATCATAAAGAATGATAAAACTATATATAGGAAATTGAATGTTACCATATATTAAGTTTGCGAAACGTAACGTGACACCTACATAAACGTAACGTAACGTGTCACGTTACGTTTCGCAAACTTACTAGGTTTTTCATTTTTTAAATTAAATTACTAACGAAACGTAACGTGACACTTGTATAAACGTAACATAACGTGTCACGTTACGTTTCGCAAACTTACTAAGTTTTGATTTTTAAATTGAATGTAAAAATGTTACTTGTTCGTGTATTTGAAATTCACATTCATATAGATATGATCTATGGTAACATTCAATTTCCTATATATGGTTTTGCCATTATAGTATATAATAGTATATTAATACCATTTATTACAACTCATAGGATCTTGTGGAATACATTCCTATCTAAATAGGACTTAAAACTCTATAAAAAATTACACAGGACTTAATATAGCATAAGTGTCCGAAATAGGACTTAAAAAATCTCCATTTTTTAATAAAAGTTATATTTTTGGAGTCTACATAATAAATCTATAAACAAAACTAATATTGAATATAAAATTTATTAAAAACTAAAATATTATTTTAGCTATACAAAACTAACAAATTTCTCAATTTGCAAAATTATTCAGTAAAATTAAAAAATTTCTCAGTTTTTCTAGTATTAATTGAGAATATTCTTAATTTTTGAGAAATTTCTCAATTTTTTTCAATTTTACAACTGAGTTAGTTTTTCCAGTTTTAAAATGAGAATATTCTTAATTTTAAACTTGAAAAAAATATAAAAAAAAAATTAGACCAAACAAATAATGTTAGTTAAATAAATTAAGAGAACTTAATATTAAAATGGTTTAAATTATAAATTTATAATAAAAATGTATATTTTTATTTTATAATTTTAATATTTAATATTTATTTTATTGATAGATTTTGTCGTGTTGATTGTAGAAATATAAATTTCATTAAAAAATAAATGTATATTGTAAAAATTATAATGATTTGAAATTTTGAAAATCAAAATAAATGTCATGTCGCTATACTTTTTTTTTATATATGTTATTGTATTCATACATTATCAATCCATAATACTATATTACTATCAGATATTTTAATTTTCTAATATGTATCGCTTTAATAATATAGTAATATTTTGCTAGGAAAAAATTATGGAATCGTATATTGTTCTCCTATCAATTTATGTTTAATACATATATACTTATCAGTACGAGTACGAAATAATTTTCTCGTATGATTCTGTTGATCAAGTTTGCGCTCCTCCAAATTGTCACTTTGCTACCTGAAAACACAAACGTGAGTTAGCCGACGGGTGTGTGTCAAAAACCCCTCTGATGCCTAAGTCAGCAAAATAAATAATAGACACAAATGCTCTGTGTATTCGAGAGTAAGAATTGTAATATCTGTACATAGGTCCTGTCATGAGTTTTTATAGATTCTGCCTGACACAATCCTAGTAGGACTCCAACTCTTCTCAGCAGAGTCCTCCTAGAAATCACACTCCCAAGGATAATGCATATCCTGATAACTCCCTACTCATTGCTATCTAAGTGAGATGGTTTTCTAGCTCAGTTAAGTCAGTGTGGTTTTAACCGAGCCGGCTTGCCTCTGTCATGCTCTTAATAAAAGTAACGACGTACATAGCTCTCGGCCGAGCTATACGTAGCTTGGCTCTTATCAGGGATGAGTACCTCTATTAGCTACAAGGCACGCTAGCTGACCGAATCAATGTCAGTCGATACCAAACTGAGCTACCGAAGCCTCTATCACGACCTACAACCTAGTCCTTAGCACAGTCCAATTTATCCATATGAATTACCCACTCAATTGCCCCTTAATTTCATCTGCGTAGCATGTTTGGGATTATCCACTTTCAACCGACCTGTCAAGGTCCATGCTATCCAACTTCCAAAACACTCCGCCAAGCCGAGCAGAAATACCATCCGAGCCCAAACATAGCTCGGTTCCAAGAATTGCGTCGGTCGTACACTCCGTTGTAGACGCGCTCCCGGGAACTCTCCGATACCCGCACCGGCGAGGGCGCGAAATCTCGTTTTGTTTCGAGCTACTACAGTTCGGACTCAAATATCACAGTTCTGAATCTAATCTCACAATCTGCGATGTGAAACTGATAAATCACCAAAGAGTCCAAATCCGGCAAATCGTTTTGGAAAACTGATTTTTAATAAAGAAGTGTCAAACATGGACTGCTTTGCCAGATACAGAGTCGCCACCTAAATTTTTGTTTTTTAGGAAAATTTAGGAAGCCTTGACTCGTGCCTAAGGCGACGTGTCCGTCATCACCAAAGTTGCCTCGGCTCGGGAACTTAGGTACGATTGGGGAAGGTCATCTATGAGCACTCCCGCTCGCCCGATCAAAGATCGGCCTGTACTAAGCATGATATGTTGTTTTTGACACATGTATTCTTATTCCGGTTAATTAGCTAGAATTACTATGTGATGTGCACAACACACAAGTATAGACTAGATCGCCTAATTTGGAACAAAGCATCGCATATCCGTTTGTTTGGAAATGGTTTGAAGTTTGCTACTCGCAAGTAGGCTAAAACACGGATTTCAATGAATTGTTCCAATTCAAGTAATCCAACCTTCACCCATAGGCATTCAGGCAGTAATAGCAAATAAGCAATTAGCCTCATGGCAAGCACGCTTTCATGGCAACATTAACACATATGCAGTATGCTAAAGCGTAAACACTCACAGTGTACTCCGAGCCAAAACAAAGAACTAGTTAGAAATCATACATGATCCTAGTTCATGTTAAGATGGCTAATGCAACACATGCGAACATGCAACTAAAATAGGCTCGGCTATTCTAGAATGTCATGTGAAATGCAACTTGGTACATGTATTCAAATAGGAATTGAAATACAATGTAGTTCGTATGATGCGCCAAGCCCGGTACATGCAAGACAGATAAATGGATGCACGCATGCGAAGCATAAGGTATGCTAAATGAAATATGCCCTAAAACTAACCATCGTAAGCGGTTAAGTAAAAGGGAGAAAGAAATGGAGGTTGGAAGACATACATCACACACACGCACGCTTATTACAATAACGTGCCCTCTCGAAAGAGGGACCGAATAAGAAACTAACTAGCTAATCTAAGCTAATTAAACTAATTATTACAACACAATTAATTAACTAATCCTAGTTAACTAATTATTACAAAACGAATTGAATAGCTAACGCATTAACTAATTAAAGGTACAAACCAAAGCAAAAGCAGGCTATCTAAGCATGGCAGCTAAGGAAAGCAGTAAAACAGGAGCTTCAGAGGGAGAGGAATGGATGCATGCTCGGTTGCCTCGTTCAGAAATCCAATGCGATGCCCCGATTTGCCTCTGTTTTCATCTGTCCTCAGAACTCTGAACCAAGCTTCAGAAAGCTGAAACCCACCTTGGGAATCCTGTGAGAGGGGGACCGACCACTTTTGATCCTAGAAACACTTGCCGACCACTTTTGGTCTCTAGAAACACTTGCCGACCACTTTTGGTTGTTGAAAAACCAGAAAAGTGGTCGCCAGCTACTTTTTCTGGCTAGCTGGCCGGCCAGTTGTCGCTGCTGAATCCCAGTTTTCTACAACAGAGAACAAGAAAGGGCATGGCAATGTATTTGCAAAATATGTGTGCACAACCACCCTTCCTATCATGTCATGAACTCAAGGGAGTGTGGTTCTCAACCCTCGGGCCACCAATCGCGCATTTCCATGCATGATGGCCGAGAGGCGAAGTTGCACAATTCAATATGAAAATGAATGCACAAGTAAACACATAAAGCCTAAAACTCTATCATGTGTGATCAAGAGCGTCGGCGACCGAGAATTGAGGCACGTTTTATCACTTGAAGTATGAAACGTCCCTCTTTTTCCGTGTTTGGACTAACACCTATTCCAAACACAATGCAACACAAGCATGACATACATAATGCAATGTAATGCAACCTTAGAATGCGACTTGAACAACCTAACAAGGCTAATGGCATGCACAATACTAATGCATGCAACAACTAGCATGCACAATGCAAATATCAATTAGCAAGCACAATGCCATGATGTAACCTAAATATACACAATGCAAGGTATAAGGCATACACAATGCGATGATCTACGTGGCATACACAATGCAACTAGCAACCTAGCATACACAATGCAAGGAATAATATGGCATACACAATGCTAACTGCTAAGAACTAGGTGGCATACTCAATGCAAGGCAATCAATGGGGTTCTTAACACAATGTAATGCATACATGCACAATGCAATGCAGCAAGGGTAACAATATGCAATACACCAAGCATGCAACAATATGCAAACCACATATTCAATGGACTTAAACCGAAATGGACAGACCTCAGCCATGCCAAAACAGTGGCCATTGGTGATGAAATGAAGGCACATAAAACACATACAAGCATGCATGCCAATGCATTGGCCATTAAAGAGGCCTAAGAGCACAACTCTCAAGAAGGCTCAAAGAGCGACAAATGTGCAAGTGTAACAACACCAAATGCATTGAAATGAGGTAAGAAATGATGCCAAATCATTCAAATAAAGCAAGTAAGGCATGCAAGAGTCCTAAGGCATGAAGGCTAGTGAAGAGGACTACAAAGGAGGCATGCCATACATGGCACAAATGCATGAACTAAGTATGTACAGAGCTCAAGTAGGTCAAAATAAGGACCTAAACATGCTGAGACGAGGGCTCAAAGGCCTAGGCACACAAGCATACAAGCTAAGGCATAAACTAGGCAACAATGCATAACACTCAAAGGCACTTAAAGCATGATTGAGGTAAGAACATGGCAATGCTAAATGCTCTGAAATGTCATGTTAGGTGATGCCAAATCATGTACACAACACAATGAAGCATGCAACGGTGCTCAAAGCTTGAGGCAAGCAAGAGCATTTGTACTACAAGTATACAAAACATGAAGCATGTGACCAAGGCAACCCAAAACAGTATGTAGTTCACTTTTTTCATTCTAACGGTGAGTTATCGGAGTTGCTAAATTATACCTTTTCTTTATCTTCCATCAAATTCGACACAAGTTTTATCTATAGTTAAAGCTATCAGCGTAATAATTTTGGAAGGTTGATGGTCAACCGAGTGGATGATTGGGTGGTCGACCACTTGATGAAAGTTGTACAAAATGCTAAGCTAGAATTTTGAAGCCCTTCAGTCATCTGGTTACGCTAAAAAATAGCAATTTCACCATTGGAGCAACATTTGCTATTCTATAACTTTTATTGCATTATTCATTGCTAAATTATAGCTTTAACTATCCCTTTTACCAATTGACCGTCGCTCTAACAAATAACTCATTTTATTAATAAATTATTAAATCAATTAATAATTTTTAATGATGTCAGAAATGTATTTCAATTAACAATTCTAATAATTTTTTATTACACAAGAGAGTAGTTTGGAATTTTATTTTGTTAATTCTATAAAATAAAAAAATTATGATAAATGAGTATTTGTAATTTCTAAAATCACATGAGACAATCTGTATTTTAAACAAATATAAGAGATGTATTTGTAATTTATCTTAAATTTCTTAAGATTGTATTTACATCTTAAATTTATAAAGAAATATATATATACAAAAAAAAAAAAAAATTACCTCTATTGGATTTACACTTTTCTTTTGCTCATCACAAATTTTAATATCCAAAATAATTAGTATTGTGATAGATATGTTGGGGATAAGCGCCCCTCCATACTTTTTTATAATTTTTTTGTGGATTCCAATCCTGATTCACACTGATAATTCAAACCGCATATCTATCAACCTATCTATGAGAAAAATTAGTTTCATCAAAAAATTATATACATATGGATAGATCGCTTTTTGTTTTATAAAATGAACGACCAATATAATTGTAAACTTAAATCATTCATTTTATAAAATAAAATACGATTTGTTAGTGTAGGTCCGAATTGAGGTCTACAAGAAATATGTGAATGAGATATAGAAGAGGACTCTTCGCACATGTGGGTGGTGATCATGAATAAATTGGTAGGTCCCATCACAGAAATGTACTCACACACTTGGGCTCATTTGACAACGCCATAAATAATTTGCTTATTGACTTATTTTAATTATATTATTTCTCTATTTTTTTTTATACATTTTTTCCGTAATAAGCAAAACATCAATTTATAAATCATATCTAAAACAACCTTTAAATTGAGTAAGATTACATCAACATAATTTTTTATAATATTTTCATACGGCCTATTCATAATAAAAGTAAATCTTATAACATGTGATGATTTGGAGTCCATACTCATTGTAAGTGGTAAGAAATATTATAAAAGAAGTATAGTTGTAAATGTGTGAATAAAATTAGACTCCTCCCAAAAGGAGAGAAGGACAATAAAGATGATAACAAGACTTGCCATCTTATTGATATATGCTATATTGCAGATGGAGAGAGATTGTTCAGGGTTTAACTAATTGGAGTCGGGTTATGAGAAAGAAATTTCTTATGAATTTTTTAATTTCGGCATGAATAACTTGCCTTTAACTGAATCGGAAAAAAATTAATTAAAATACGCATAAATTGTTCCAAATATCTTTTACCATTGAAAAAAGAGAAAAGGTGACAGAAAAACTTGAAAGAAAGGAAACTTCTTTTTCACAGCATCTTTCAAGTCAATTCTTCAATTTTGATTCTGTCTCCCTCATATTATGGCAATTGACCGACTTGAGGGTCCAGTCTGCTCTCCAACAGTAATCCCCTCTCTCTCTCTCTCTTCTACAGCTCAAGTGCCCTGGTGTGAACCATGTATGCAGAGTGGTCGAGCCTTCGACAGAGGATAATGGCTAAATAGTGTTATATAAATTAGAATAAATTACATTTTGCTCCCCTAAGTTTTATGATTTTTTTATTTTAATTTTTAAAATATTTTTTCTTTGACTCTTATGTATTTTTTTCATTTTATTTTAAATTAATTTCTGTTAAATTTTGGACAAAAATATCACGTTAAATACATGATATATAAAAATTTAGATAAATTATATTTTGCCCCTTAAAGTTTTATAATTTTTTCACTTTGATCCTTGAAGTATTTTTTCACTTCAGCTCCTAAAGTTTGTACTTTTTCTCCATTTACTTCCAAATTAAAACTTTAGGATTAATTACCTAAAAGTCTTATTGGTAAGGCAACCCAGGTCCAGCTTTTGTAGGTAGATTAATTCGAGACCATTTAGGGCAGTGGGTGACTGATTTTAGTAAGAAAATTGGAGTCACTACCGGTGTCGAGGCAGAATTGTGAGCTTTGAGAGATGGCTTAAACCTTTGCAATGGAGTGGAACCTTGTTAATCTTGAAGTTGAAACGGATGCACAGCTAGCCAAACTTCTAGTGTTGGGTGAGGTCAATTAATCATATTTATCGAGAAGTTTACACTTGTATGGACATCCTTGCAAATCAAGGAAATAACCTTCCAGAAGGATTTTTTGTTTACCCGTTTTTTCCTTGTATTTCAGCACAAATGTTTGATTATGTGAGAGCATCCGCATCCGACTCTTTACAATAATTTTCAAGCTATTGTAAAGAGTATCATTATCAAATTTGTTTTTCATCAGTTTCAACAAATTTTTTCTAAATTAACTTTTTGTTGAATTTGTTACAGTACCTCAACAATTTTGTTGAGCCACTGTTCATTAGTTACATAATTTTTTATTATATTTTCTAGAGCAAAACTGGGGCAAAATCTTTAAACCAGTCGTCCACCCGATATCTTCCTAAATATTCTACCGGATGTCCCATGAGTACCTATAGTAGAAGAAGAAAAATGCCCAAAATTAGCCTAACCAATCGACTGGCCGGTCAACCGGTCAACGGCAATTTTTTTTTTTTTTTTTTTTTTTTTGCATTTTTTAAGAATTGTTTGGATGGCATCTCATCAATTTAATAAAAAAATAAAGAATAATAAATACAATAAGAAACTAATATTTTAATAAGATTGAGTTAGAATAAAGAGTTTGATATAGTGAGTACTAAAAAGGTAACTAGCTAAAATAACAAAATAGCCTTTTCAGCTCTAATTTAACTAAAAGTTTGAAGAGACTGATGCTAATGCTGATGCTCTTAGAGCATCTTCAACCCATCCTTCATATCTTCAAACATGAAGGATGGTCTCCTCCAACCCACCCTCTAAATTCATCTTCATTTGAGAGGAGAATGAGTTCATCCTTCATATTTAAAGGGAGGATGAAAAAATGAAGGAGCCCTCCAAAACACTATTCATTTTGTATTTCTTATTATATTACAAATAACTTTTAATTTATAAATTTAATTTTTATAAAATTGACATCATTAAAAAGTATAAAATCATACATTTAAAATGAGTATAATATTAAATATATTTTACAAAAATTTTAAAATTAAATATTTATTAATGAATAAAAATTACTTTTTGAATAGAGTTTGAATGAAAGAAATAAAGGATTGTGGTTGGAGTTTGAATGAATAGTGACCTCCTCTATATTTACTTTTTGTATAAAAAACATTATATTCATCCTCTTAGTGAGAGTATTGCATTGGAGATGCTCTTAGAGGGGTTGTGTACCCTAGAATGATGTATTCTCACACTTATCTTTTGCTTTGGAAAATGTTCTAGACCACTAATCTAAGAGCTCTAATAACTCTAATATTGGTGTGGGTCCCATATAATGGGATGTTTTGGCCTTGTGTCTTTTTTTTTTTTTTCTCTTATTTTTCAGCTGATTAGAATTATTAGTGTTCCAAAATTAGTATACTAATCACTGCTCTTTAGCTTTATATAATATCTCCTTTTTACCAACAACAACAACAACAACAACAACAAAAAGTTCCATTAAGGCCTCGTTCCATTTTTTTTTTTTAACCGATAAAGTCCTATTTTTAAAATATTTATGTATGTATAACTGTTTTACCTTTATTAAAAGATGAAAGTAATTGAGAAGCGTCAATTCATTGAATGTTAATAAAAAATTATTAGGTGTTACAAGTGAATCACATGACAATGTTATCCACCAATCACCAAATATTATGCATCATGCTTCAATACAAAATTGTGGGTCTCACATTTTTCACTAATCACAAATCTTTTGGTAATCACCTAATCATTCCTCAAAAGTACTAGATATTTTTTGTTATTCAAGTGATATAGCTGATGTGACATTTTACTTTTGTGTTTTATTTTTTTGTTTTTTGTTTCAAACTCAAAAACTTCATAACTTTTATTATACACATTCATTTTTAGGGAAAATTATTTACAAGTTCTATTAGGGAGACTTATACTACATATGATCCTACTAAAAATTTATGTTCCCATAAGTCCTGTGTGAAGTTTGTTAACACATTTACCCTCATATTAATTGTTAATATCATAAATAATGATAAAACCATATATAGGAAATTGAATGTTACCATAGATTAAGTTTGCGAAACGTAACGTGACACCTACATAAACGTAACGTAACGTGTCACGTTACGTTTCGCAAACTTACTAGATTTTTGATTTTTTAAATTGAATTATATAAACGTAACGTAACGTAACGTGACACCTGCATAAACGTAACATAACGTGTCATGTTACGTTTCGCAAACTTACTAAGTTTTTGATTTTTTAAATTGAATGTAAAAATGTTACTTGTTCGTGTATTTTGAAATTCACATTCGTATAGATATGATCTATGGTAACATTCAATTTCCTATTTATGGTTTTGCCATTATAGTATATAATAGTATATTAATACCATTTATTTACAACTCATAGGATCTTGTGGAATACATTCCTATTTAAATATGACTTAAAACTCTATAAAAAATTACACAGGACTTAATATAGCATAAGTGTCTGAAATAGGACTTATAAATAAGTCTCCCTTTTTTTTAATAAAATTTATATTTTTGGAGTCTACATAATGAAATCTATCAAACAAAACCAATATTGAATATAAAATTTTATAAAACTAAAATATTAGTTTTTTAGCTATCCAGAACTAACAATTTCTTAATTTGCAAAATTATTCAGTAAAATTGAAAATTTTCTCAGTTTTTCTAGTATTAACTGAGAATATTCTTAATTTTTGAGAAATTTCTCAATTTTTTTCAATTTTAAAACTGAGTTAGTTTTTCCAGTTTTAAACTGAGAATATTCTTAATTTTAAACTTGAAAAAAATATATAAAAAAAAATTAGACCAAACAAATAATGTTAGTTAAATAAGTTAAGAGAACTTAATATTAAAATGGTTTAAATTATAAATTTATAATAAAAATGTATATTTTTATTTGATATAATTTAATATTTAATATTTATTTTATTTGATAGATTTTGTCGTGTTGATTGTAGAAATATAAATTTTATTAAAAAATAAATGTATATTGTAAAAATTATAATGATTTGAAATTTTGAAAATCAAAATAAATGTCATGTCGCCATACTTTTTTTTATATATGTTATTGTATTCATACATTATCAATCCGTAATACTATATTACTATTAGATATTTTAATTTTCTAATATGTATCGCTTTAATAATATAGTAATATTTTGCTAGGAAAAAATTGTGGAATTGTATATTGTTCTCCTATCAATTTATGTTTAATACATATATACATATACTTATCAGTACAAGTACGAAATAATTTTCTCGTATGATTCTGTTGATCAAGTTTGTGCTCCTCCAAACGTTGTCACTTTGCTACCTGAAAACACAAACGTGAGCTAGCCGACAGGTGTGTGCCAGAAACCCCTCCGATGCCTAAGTCAGCAAAATAAATAATAGACACAAACGCTCTGTGTATTCGAGAGTAAGAATTGTGATATCTGTACACAGGTCCTGTCATGAGCTTTTATAGATTCTGCCTGGCACAATCCTAGTAGGATTCCAACTCTTCTCAGCAGAGTCCTCCTAGAAATCACACTCCCAAGGATAATGCCTATCCTGATAACTCCCTACTCACTGCTATCCAAGTGAGATGGTTTTCTAGCTCGGTTAAGTCAATGTGGTTTTAACCGAGCCGGCTTGCCTCTGCCATGTTCTTAATAAAAGTAACGATATACATAGCTTTCGGCCGAGCTATACGTAGCTCAGCTCTTATCAGGAATGAGTACCTCTATTAGCTACAAGGCACACTAGCTGACTGGATCAATGTCAGTTGATACTAGACCGAGCTATCGAAGCCTCTATCACGGCCCACAACCTAGTCCTTAGCACGGTCCAATTTATCTATATGAATTACCCTCTCAATTGCCCCTTAATTCCATCTGCGTAGCATGTTTGGGATTATCCGCTTTCGACCGACCTGTCAAGATCCATGCCATCCAACTTCCAAAACACTCCGTCAAGCGAGCAAAAATACCATCCGAGCCAAAACATTGCTCGGTTCCAAGAATTGCACCGGTCGCACACCCCGTCTTTTCATGCTCCTGACATCGTGTCGTTATTGGGACACGTGGCATGTTTTGATTTCCCCCACACACTACGACAGCCGTCACACGCTGCCCAAAGATTTCGAAAAGCCCCGCCTTTTTCTTTTACCTCAATTAAATACACTGTTCATTTTCACGAGCAATTTTTTACTGTTTATCTTCTTTCTAGAAAAAACCTCGAGCATTTTAACTCCAAATCCTCACTTTCTACTGCCAAGTCTCCATCTCAATACCTAAATCGCTTGCTTTGCTCATCCCAGTCGCAGCAGCTCGTTCTATTGGATTCTGCCTTCATACTTTCAATCTGTAAGTTCCTCATGCCCCTTCCTCCTTTTGCTGGTGTTCCCTTTAATTTCTATAATTCCAGCACCTAATCCCCACACAAGCGTTATACACACTAGAACGTTTGAGTTTAAACCCAAAGCCTCACGGTCAAGCCCAGAAACACACTAACTGGATTTTGAATTTTAAAACAATGTTTTTTATCCAAAATTACGCTGTGACTGAACTAGGAACTTGTTTGCGACCCTTAGGCATATACTTGACCGAACTAGAAGCGCGCTATAACCTTGTGCATTGATCTCCAACCGTGCTATAAACCTTGAGCTGGACCTGTTTGACTACCGAACTGGAAACTTGTTGTAACCCAGATACAGCCGAGCTAGGCTTATACTATTTTTAACATCTGCCTATTTACTTAGCTCGGTCCAGTTATCTGGGCATAACACCTTTTATGTTCACTTTGTAGACTTGACTAGGTTGGCCAAGCACACCCTTACACCTTGCCCCAGGGCGATTTTGCTCAACTGAGCCATCCAAAGCCACATCAGCGCCGAGCTAGACTGCCATACTCAATTTTACACAACAACCTTTAAGTTTAATGGATAAATATCGATTCCTGGTAAACTCGCCTGGGACCATGGCCGAATTCCGAAAAGACTACCATATCCCTGATGACGTTCGCCTCTCCTTAGCCGAGCTAGACACCACGCCCTGGGGCAAACCAGGCTTCGTCCCATTTATAATGATATCGATTGTAGAAGCCGGGCTTCGGTTCCCTGTACAGCCCCTTATATACGAGTTCCTCAGGCAAACAAGATTGTGTCCAACCCAACTCTCCACAAACACTTATAGAATAATAAATGGCATCGCCGAGCTAAACCGACGGCTCGACCTCAACCTCTGATTGGCCGAGCTATTTTATCAATATTCGCTCGGCCAAAATGATAACGGTTGGGTATACTACCTCAGAGTAAGAAGAGGTTGAGAAAAAATTATAAAAAACACACTGGGCAAAGACTTAAACGATGACGATTTCTTCTGGGTTTCCAGCAATTTTGAAAATCAGGAAGCCCAGATACCGGGCTATAACATAAACTGGAATAAAGGGACTGCTGGTAAGAACACTTCGGTTCAATTTTTCTTTGATGTTCCAATTAATCACTGTGCTAACCCATTACGTTCCTTGTCTTTCTTTTCTGCAGATTTAAACCAGCTTAAATCACATTATCCTTACGCTAATCAAGACGCCTTTCGTGCCGCATTTCGATATCACCACCGCGATTGGGCTGAGCTACTAAACTTCGAACCGACCTATCGGTATAGCGAAAGGAGAAAGACTAGGGTTACTGACTTTCTTCTCAAACCATCACCTGAACCAGACCCAAACCTACCCCAAATCAACCTCATTCTTCTAACTGAGGAGCAAGAAATGGCCAAGCGACGAGCCGTCCGTGCCCTAATCACTGAGCAAACCACAAATCCCACTGCCGAGGTTCAAACCAAGGTACCATAGGCCGATCAATCATGCGACGCTATGGTAGCCCTCCCCACTACCCGAGCTTCGTCATCTCGGCCAAATAAACGGCCCCGTACCAGTTCTGCCCCACAACGCTTGAGAGACAAGGATGACACCAAGCCGCCGGAAATCGAGCTGCCAGAAGCCACTCTGCCCCAAGGTCGCAACCGGCCAAGCCCTTCAAATCCTCCATCCCCTCCAATGTGGGCACCAACTGTGTCCTTCAGGGGTCATGTAGTAACAGCCTCTAACTCTATTAGTGCTAAGAAGGACCACCTCCTAACCTTTAACTTAGCAAAGAGCGTATGTTTTCCCACCGACATAGAGCGGCACGAGGGTTTGATCGAGCTAAAGGCAATCCGCTCGGCGTCCAAGTCTATGATACTAGTAAACTCTAAAATCCCTGTAACCCAATAATTGATACCATTATGGACCCACTGCTCGATTTTAAGTCACCGCTCTGAATATTTGTGCAAGCCCTCCAAAAGAGTCAAGTGCCTCACAAGCATGTCCTTGACCTGCGGAAGACGGCTTAGTCGGTCGTCGCTGATGTTGATACTAAAGCGGCCGAACTAAAAGAGGCTAAGGCCAAACTGACCGAGCTAGAATCAGAGAATGCACAGTTGGCCGGACTGGTCCACTCGGCAGAAGCGGACAAGCAAAAAGCTCTAGCTGAGAAGAAAGATCACTATCTGCGAGAGTTGGCAAAGTTAAAGAAGAAGAAAGACGCCAAAATAAAAGCGTCGCAAAAGCAGTTGAAGGATGCTGAGGATCGCGGGTTTAAAGAAGGTGAAGAGCTCTACGTTCAACAATGTGAGGTATCAAGGGATATCTTCTTTAAATACGGGTGGAAGGCTGTGGCAGCCAAGCTCGGTCAGGGGCCTGATTCCGAGGTCTTTCTGAACCCTCTCCCTCACACCGAGCTATATGACGGACTACACCAACGCGGTCCAACAAAAGTTTCTCCAAGAGGGGGAGGAGGAAGAGACCCCAGAACCATTCAACACCTCTCCTGTCAACACCGACCGCAATCTTCAACTTTCTCCACTAGCTCAGGTAGATCCGTTCAGCCAGTCTGCACCAAGCACGATTGACATGGAGCCTGAAACCGAGCTAACCCAAGAGGTAGCTATCCAAACCGGCCTAACCAACGGCGAAGCTCGGGTTGACCTGGATGCCTTGGATGATCTCTTTGCCTGACTTCTTTTCCTTTTTTTTGTTTTTCCTCTACAAAGATATAACCGGGCTACAAGCCCCTCCTCTTGTACTTAACTTCAAATGAATGAAAAAAAATTGCATTTGTTTGTTTGGTTTACTTGCTTTGTAGTGTATCAGTTTTGCTATATGCCCAGCCGGCCTAGTTAGCTCGGTTATGCTTTTATCATGCCCACCTTTGTTCGGCCAAGATACTTATCTTAGCTAAAACACAACTTTGGGAGACTTCAAAACTTTTATAACCAAGATGTGCGCCTAGATCCTTATCTTGGCTAAAAGAAAACAATTTATATTAAAGCTGCAATCTTTATTTGAGCCTAGACCCTTATCTCGGCTGAAAAACGAACTAACTAAAATCACCTGCCAACCTTCTTGGGCCTAGATCCTTATCTCGGCTAAAGAAGAAAACTAAGTGTTTGTCAAACCTGCCAACCATCTTGAGCCTAGATCCTTATCTTGGCTAAAGAAGAACAAGTGTTGGTCAAATCTGCCAACCATCTTGAGCCTAGATCCCTATCTCGACTAAAGAAGAAAAAGTGTTGGTTAAACCTGCCAACCATTTTGAGCCTAGATCCTTATCTCGGCTGAAGAAAAAGGTGTTGGTCAAACCTGCCAACCATTTTGAGCCTAGATCCTTATCTCGGCTGAAGAAGAAAAAGTGTTGGTCAAACCTGCCAACCATCTTGAGCCTAGATCCTTATCTCGGCTGAAGAACAAAGTGTGCTGGTCAAACCTGCCAACCTTCTTGATTGCCCCCAGTTGGCAATAACTATGAACAACTTCTACAAAGGAAAGAATTTTACTGAAAAGAAACTACTTGTTTTATTTGCAAAAAACAAAAATTACAAGTGTTTTAAGAAAAAGCTAAAAGTAAAATAGTTTGAGGTTGGCCGTGTTCCATGGCCTGGGAATAGCTTTGATGTCCATGTCTTCTAAGTGATATGCCCCTCTTCCTGCTAAACCAATCACTTTGTATGGTCCTTCCCAGTTTGGTCCTAACTTGCCATCTCCAGGTACCAAAGTGTTGCTCATTACTTTGCGCAGTACCCAATCTCCAATCTTGAATTGCCTTGGATACACTATTTTGTTGTATTTTCTAGACAACTCCTGTTGATATGAGGCAATGTGCACCAATGCCCTTTCTCTTCTTTCTTCTGCAAGGTCGAGTTCTAGGGCTATGGCCTCTCCATTCAAGTTTGGATCAAAATTTTCACTCCTAATAGTGGGGAGGTCTACTTCCAAGAGATTATTGCCTCAATGCCACACCAAAGAAAAAGGTGTTTCACTAATTGACCGTCAAGGTGTAGTACGGTAAGCCCATAAAACATGAGAAAGCTCCTCAACCCATTTACCCTTTGCTCTTTCCAGTCTTTTTTAGGCCATCTAAGACTACTTTGTTGGAAGCTTCGGCCTGGCCATTGGCTTGGGAGTATGCTGGCATGGAGTTGTAGGATTCTATCTTGTATTCTTCGCAAAAGCCCCTAAAGATTTTGCCATCAAACTGAATACCGTTGTCGGATATTAATGCCTTGGGTATGGCGAACCGAGTTATGATGTTCTGCTTGACGAATTTTTTGACATCTTTTTCTTTGATGGATGCGAGTGCTTCTGCCTGCCTCCCCCACTTTGTGAAATAGTCCGTTGCTATGAAAAAGAACTTTCTGTTGCCGGGCGCAGTTGGCAGTGGTCCTACTATATCCAAGCCCCACATTATAAAGGGCCACGGGCTGGTCAATGGTAGAAGCTCTCTGGCTGGTTTATGTATTTGGTGTGCGAACTTCTGTCACTTTTCGCACTTCTTAACATATTTCTCCGAATCTGCTTGCATGTATGGCCACCCAATACCCTTGTGAAATTGCTCGGTAAGCCAGTAACCTCCGCCCTTGGTGGCTTCTGCAAACACCTTTGTGTATTTCGAACAAAAATGCATCGACCTTGCTGGGATGGACATATTTCAAGTAAGATCCTGAGAAGGACTTTTCGTACAATGCTAGTGATAGAGAGAGCCAAAATCGCTGTGACTTTGCTCGAATTTTGTTGGCTTCTTTCTTATCTTCAAGCAAGACGCCATCTTTTAAAAAACACTATGATGGGATCCATCCAAGAGGGGCATAGTTCGGCACAACACGCTTCAACTGCTTCGGGCTCTCTATATTTGGTCTGGGCAAAAAGTCAATCAACAATGGGTGTTGGATGGATGTATCTGCCATTGACGCAAACTGGCCAGCTCATCCGCTTTACTATTTTTCTCTCAGCCGATTTGCTCTATCCAGACTACTTCGAACTTCATGATCTCCTTTCTGACCAACTCTTGGTACTTAGCCATCCTATCATCCTTTGCCTCGTAGTCACCTGAAATCTGGTTGACTACCAGCTGGGAGTCACTGTACACCATTAACTTGATGGCCTTCATGCGAAGTGCTGATTTCAAAACTGCTAGCAATGCTTCATACTCTGCCTCATTGTTAGATGCTGAGAAGCCAAGGTGGACTACCTATTCAATTGTTAGGCCATCCAGTGAGATGGATTATGCCAAGTCCCGCACCATGCCTGTTGGATGCTCCATCCATGAAGAGTTTCCACATCTCTCTGACGAATAGCTTCCAGCAAGTGGAGGGATCGGATGATGTCTTGGGATCAGGGGCGTCGCTGATGCCTTCTTCCAGGTTAATGTCTACCGTTAGGCTTTGATCCTCACTGTCTGACTGTCTCAGGACTTTACTTTTGGGTGAGTCCTTGCTGGCAAAGCTGCGATCTATTCCTTCTTTCCATTCTTTAGGGCTAAACAGCTTACTGTTTAGTTGAGCATCCAGCTTTGGGGGTTATGCCATTCCTGCGGCACTGTCCCCCTTCTTTCGATTGCTTCGATCAAATCGATTAGGTAAACATGATGATTGCCTGGTGCGAACTCGACCACGAAGTCTGCCAAAGCTTGGGCCTTTATGGCGGTTCTTGGTTGAAACTTAATGTCAAACTGCCCCAACTCGACTGCCCACTTCAAAATTCGTCCAGAAAAATCCGCCTTCTCAAACAAGGCTTTTAAGGGGAAGGCCGTCAAGACGATCACGGTGTGGGCATGGAAGTAGTGCGACAGTTTTCTTGAAGCCATCATCAAAGCTAAGGCTAGCTTTTCCAACGGCAAGTATCTTGTTTCAGCGCCCAGTAATGTCTTGCTCACATAAAAGATAGGTAGGTGCTGTATTCCTTCAACTCTTACCAACACCGCGGTAACTGCATACTAGGAAACTACTAAGTACAAAAAGAGCTCTTCTCCTGGTACTGGGGTTACTAACAATGGAGGAGAGGTCATCTAGTCTTTCAAGCTTTCCAAAGCGCGGTCGCATTCATCATCCCATTCAAACTTAGCCTTCAGCGCCTGGAAGAATGGTCGACACCTGTCTGACGACCGACTTATGAACCAGTTGAGCGCGGCTGCAAGGCTAGTGAGATGCTACACCTTTTTGACTGTGTTGGGCCTCTCGAGATCTTGAATGGCTTTGATCTGAGAGGGATCAGCTTCTATATCCCGGTTGGTCACTAGAAAGCCCAATAATTTGCCTGACCCTACGCCGAATGCGCACTTAGATGCGTTCAGACACAATTTGTGGGGTTTCAAAATTTGAAACATTTCATCTAGGTCCCTGAGATGGTCCTTTTCATCTCTGCTCTTGACCACCATATCATCTATGTAAGCCTCCATTGTTCTGCCTAACAATGATTCAAACATTTTGGTAATCATCCGTTGGAATGTAGCATCTGCATTCTTTAGGCCAAAGGGCATGACCTTGTAGCAATATAGTCCTTTGAGTGTTATAAACGACGTGATCTCCTGATCCGGTTCATACATAACGATCTGATGGTAACCGCGATACACATCAAGAAGGCTAAGTTGGTTATGCCCTGCTGTTAGGTCCACTAGTTGGTCTATTCGTGGTAGGGGAAAGCTGTCATTTAGGCATGCCTTGTTGACTGTTTTGTAGTTGACGCAAACGCGTCATTTGCCATTCTTTTTTGGCACCACTATAGTGTTGGAAATCTACTTGGGATAGTGTACTTCTTTGATCGCTCCTGCTTCCAGCAACTTTCCCACTTCCTCTGCCACTATCTCTGTATGGTGGAGTGCCAATCGGTGAGTTCGCTAAATAATTGGTCTAGCAGTTGGATGGACATTAAGTTGATGGCAGATGAAATTAGGGTCAATGCTAAGAATGCCATACGGCGTCCAGGCAAACACCTCGAGGTTAGAGGTCAAAATTCCATGATCCCTATTCTCTCAGTGCTGGACAAAGACGAGCCGAGCAACAAGAACTTTTCTAGGTTCTTTTCATCTATCCTTACCTCTACCAAGTTTTCCACTACCTTCTGTTCGGCTACTTTACCGACATCTACAAACAGTTCATTGCTTTCTGGCTCCTCCACCATTTGTGCAAACCCTTTTGTAGCCCGGTTGCCGTTTATTGTGACGAAGCACTGTTTCAACATGATTTGGTCTTCTAATACTTCTTCAATCACTCCGGTTTCGTTGGGGAACCATAACACTTGATGGTAGGTTGATGCCACCGATCGCATGGTGTGCAACCATGCTCTTCCCAAGATTATGTTGTAGGTGGAAGGGACCTTCAATACCCAAAATTCCACTTATTTTGTCATTGTTCCTGTCTTGACTGGCAGAATTATCTTGCCCACCGGCCATTCAGGCATTGAGTTGAAGCCGACTAAGGGAGATGTTGTGGGTGCCAAGTCTCTGTCCTCTAATTTTAGTTGTTTGAAGGTCTCGTAGTATATTATCTCGCAGGAGCTCCCTTGGTCAATTAGGATTCGCTTGATGTCGAAGTTCTTGACGCACAAAGTGACCACCAGTGCGTCGTTGTGAGGGTATTGTAACCTTGCCAAGTCTTTGTCAGAAAAGGAGATGACGTTCGTTGCCTCCGTTTTTCCCTTTTTGACGGTAGGTTGTGCACTTAGTACCTCTCTCAAGTGCTCAGCCTTTTTGATCATCCCTCTGAGCTCATATACCCACTCGGGTTCGACGATCCCATGTATCACGTTGATTATGCCTTGGGGTGGACCGTCGACAGGCATCCTATTTGGCCTGTTGAGGTCCTAGGGGGGTGGATGTGTTCCGCCCTCTATATACTGGTCCAAGTGACCAATGGCCACTAACTCCTCCATATGTTGCCTCAACGGTGTACAGTTTTCAGTTCGGTGCCCCTTTTCATCATGGAAGGTGCAACGGTATATATCATCATAGCCCCTTTGTGCTTCTCCCAACTTGGTTGGCCACCGAACGAAGGGTTCGTTGCATATCTCACTAAGAATTCGATAGATAGGTTTGTTAAATACCATGGTAATGGTAGTGCAGACTCTCAACTTCCGTGCTTGGGGGTCTTCTCTGTTGGCTCGTATGCCTTGCCCATTCTTACTTGGTTGTTCTACCGTGTTGACTTTTGCTGCAGTCTTTCTATCCGGCATCGCTGTTGTGCCAGATTTTGCTTTAGCGCGGGAGCTATCTTCTTCTACCCAGATGTGCTGATGTACTCTCTCCATTAGGGCCTCCATTGTGAGGGGTGGCATCATCGTCATTGAATCCCTCAACTTGTTACCTGTCAGTAAACCCCATTTGTACTATGCGATGGCGAGGTTTGTGAGGCAATCCCCAATCTGATTAAAAGTCTCACAATATCGACTGTTGTAAGACTTCAATGTTTCCTTCTCACCCATGTCAATGGAGAGTAGCTGGTCAATGTCCACTGGAGTCTTGGTGTTTGTTCTGAATCTGGTTACAAATGCTTTTGCTAGTTGCGCTCATGAAGCTATGTTTCCTTCTGGCAACCTTTTGAACCATGTTAAACCCAGGTCGCAAAGGCTGGAAGGAAACATGATACACATTAAGGCCTTGTTTTGCCAATATACGGCCATAACCTGACGAAAGTGGCTTAGGTGCATGTAGAGGTCTGACTTCCCCTCATAAGTAGTGAACTTGGGCTGGTGGAAGCCTGAGGGTAACGATGCGTTCTTAATTGCCGAAACGAACAACGAGCTCTCCGACCTTGCTAATACTTTATCTGCTAGTTCGTAAGCAAGGCGTGGTACTGGCATCCCTACCTCGACACTCCCATGTGTCCTAGGAGCTAATCGCTGTAGAGCTGAAACTCTACGAGGGTCGTGCGCCTGGGTTTCCTCCCTCCATCGAGCCCTCTCCTCTAGCACTACACGTAGGTCTTCCGACCTAGGCAACTCTGTGTGCCTAGATGTCGTTTGGTGCGTGTGTGAGGGCCGATAACTGCTTCCCTCCGTATACGACCTTTCAGTCCTCGTTCTTTCAGACCTGGAGTAACGAGTCCTGGAAGTCCTTGATTGTGTGTCGCCTGACCTGAGACTTCTACTTTCAGCTTGTGATGGGGTGGCTTGTCTGTCACGCTCTTCTGAGTGGTAAGAGCGCGCGTTGCTTTTGCGCCCTTCCTCTGCTACCACCCCGTTGCTTTTTATCTAGCGCTTCATCATCTCCATATCTGCCGCCATTCTCCATATCAATTCGTCTTGCTCACTTACGCGATCCTCCAGAATCTGAGGGTCCAACCTTCGCTTCTGCCTGTTAGGGCTTTGAAAGCGATGAGGACTTGAGCCTCGTTTTTCATGTGTATCCCTCCGTGGGTTCCGTCACTGGGGATCTAACTTTGCCATGGGTGGGATAAAAGGTAAGCCTTCACGCCTCCCGCCCCCCTTTGGGGTTTGCCCATCAATAGCAGATTGCGGCAAGTCCTCATTGTGCGCCATTGATCTCAACTAAAGAGGAAGCTTGATCAAAAGGTTTCGTTCTTTGTGTTATTCCCACAGATGGCGCCAATTGTACGAGCATGAAATAATTTTCTCGTATGATCCTATTGATCAATTTTGCAATCCTCCAAACGTTGTCACTTTGCTACCTGAAAACACAAACGTGAACTAGCCGACATGTGTGTTCCGGAAACTCCTCTGATGCCTAAGTCAGCCAAATAAACAATAGACACAAAACTTTGTGTATTCGAGAGTAAGAATTGTGATACCTGTACATAGGTCCTGTCATGAGCTTTTATAGATTCTGCCTGGCAAAATCCTACTAGGACTCCAACTCTCCTCAGCAGAGTCCTCCTAGAAATCACACTCCCAAGGATATTGCCAATCCTGATAACTCCCTACTCACTGCTATCCAAGTGAGATGGTTTTCTTGCTCGGTTAAATCGGTGTAGTTTTAACCGAGCCTGCTTGCCTCTGTCGTGCTCTTAATAAAAGTAATGACGTACATAGCTGTCGGCCGAGCTATACGTAGCTCGGCTCTTATCAGGGATGAGTACCTCGGTTGGCTACAAGGCCCCCAGCTAACTGGATCAATGTCAGCCGGGTACCAGACCGAACTACCGAAGCCTCTACCACGGCCCACAACCTAGTCCTTAGCACGGCCTAATTTATCCATACGAATTACCTTCTCAATATCTGTCATACAAACAAGCAAGGATGGACGCAGGTCGATTGTCGGAACTTCCAATTTGTCATCCGTCTGCCAGATTGGCGGATTGGAGAAAATCAATCTGCATCCGTCCACCAATCCGGCGGATGTGGATTTAGTGGGTTGGAGGATTAGCGGATGGATGCGAATTGGTTTGGCGATTTAAAATTTTATAAATTTTTAACATAATTCAACTTGTGCACTTCCTCAAAATATATATATATATATATTACAGTCAATGACTTAAAAAAGTATTACAATCACTGCATGCCTTATCCAAAGAAAGAAAGTTTGAAACTTTAGAATATTACAATTACTGCATGCCTCATCCACATATTACAATCACAGCATACCTCATCCACATGAAGTATTACAATCTGTGGTTCTTAAAATATAAAAACAATTCAATCCAGCAAAACCATGAACAGAGAGAGAGTAGTAGAGATTGTATGCCTCCGTGTTGTTACATTTATATCTGTTTTCAAAAATAAAAACTAACCAGCATATATCATCTTTTTTATTTATTATTTTTACAGTTAGATTTAAAAACCAAAAAATATAGATAAATAATACGTCTATTTTTTCAATTCAAAAAATATATTCAAGTTGAAAACTCTTTTTCAACAGAATATATTTAATAGAATATTTAAACTCTTTTTCAATTGAAAATACAAACAGATTATCTAAACAAATTGAAAACACAAAGTCTTACAAATTACTAAGGGTGCTCGCGGTTTGGCGGTTCGGTTGCGGCCAAAGAAACCTCAAATCTGTCATCCGTCCAAAGCTAGGCGGATTGAAAAAAATCAATCTGCAACTGTCCGCTCGTCATCACGCATCCGTTCAAAATGCGGCGGATCAGTTCAGTTCAGTTCGGTTCAGTCGGTTTGAGAGGATCGGTATATCCACTGCTCACCCCTACAAACAAGTGTTCATAACAAACACTTTCAATAACAAATCAAGACTTTGCAAAACACCTCCATCACGATAATAATTTTATTTTTTTCCCTTCATAAAAAAAAAAAAAAATTACACTGTTGAGGGAAAATAAAATTTTGAAATTCATACCAATATGATATCACCTTAAACTCTTACTGGTCAAAATATTTTTATTACAATGAGTTATAATTGTGAGTAAGAAAAAAAACAAAAAGATGGTGAAACAAAAATTACAGAAGATTTATTGCAACATGCTCTCCAAGCAAAGTTAGATGAGCTGAAGTAGGAATTGTCATATCTATTGTGAAGTTTAAGAAAAACAATATACCTCATGCACACATTTTAGTCAAATTACAAGGAACAACTAAATGATGCCCAAACATTATCGCAGCAATTCAATAATGCAGAAAGTAAGTACATCAAATAAAAAGTTTCAATTAATTTTGTCATATGCTGATTACTAACAGATGGCATAATAAATTATGTAACTTGACTGTTTCATGAAAGTGACCATGCAAACACTTATAAGCATTGATCTATAAAAATCCTAAAACAATTATGAAATTCATTTATCGATCGAACTATTAAAGTACAGTATCATTTCATTTTCTTAAAAAAGTTATTCAATATTTTTTACATAAAAGAAAATATACTAATGACTAATATTATATTCTTATCATACAAGATATTTGTTGCACAGGAAATAAGACTCAACAATTCTTGATATAAAAAATATATAACATATTAATATTAATGCATTCTTACACCAATAATATGTAATAGTGAGTCCAATAAATTTGTATTATGAGATTAACTATTAAACACAATTATGTAATTATGTAATGAATTTCATACCTTCAATTGTATTACATGTACGGATTATGAAAAATTGAAGTGGAAGTTGATAGAAAAATATTTGTATAACACTATATATTTAAAGGACTTGTTTATTATTTATTATTTATTGTTTAAGATAAAATTGTGATTTCAACAATCTAATTATGAATTAATATTTATGTTTATAAAATTTCTCATTTATCATTTAAATTCTTCAACCGAGCATGTATTCATTTCTTTCTTGGTTATATTTTGGGTACAGATCAATTTACTTATACAAGTCTTCATATTTTGTATACATATTACATACTAATTTAAGAGACATGTATAATTATAGTACTAACAAACAATTGATGAAAATCACGTATAATTCTAATAGCCAAAAATGATTAGTACTATGATAGACATGTTGGTGGATAAGCATCCGTCCATACTATTTTTGTGGGTCTCAACCTGGATGCACCATGATTTGAATCGTCTATCTCGTAAACCCTGTAATAATGGTCTATCTATGCGCAAAAAAAAAAAAAAAAAAAAAAAAATCAAGCTCCATCAAAAAACACATTTTATTTTAAAAATTAACGACTAATATAATTACAAATTTAAATCGTTTATTTTATAAATAAAATACGATTGGTTGGTGTAGATCCGAATTCAGGTCAAGAAGAAAGGTATGCAAAAGTATACAGCGATGAGGTATTGAGGGAAACTCTTTCCACCTGTGGGTGGTGATCATGAATAAATTGATAGGTCCATCACACTTAGTCCCCATTGTTTTGGGTTATAGGGAGGAGAATAGAATTCATAGTGAGGTGAGACCCACTAATATCATGTTTGTTTTGAGAGATGGAGAGAGTATTTGTAATCCCTCCAGACTATGAATCCCCTTGGGAAGGGAATTAATTTTTTATTTTTTGTTAAGTAAAAAACATTGTTTTATTTGTTTTATTTTTCTGGAAATTTTTATTTTTTATTTATTTTTATTTTTTTTACATGTTGGGCATTTTTTTTTAACATTAATGTATTTTTTAATTTATTTGATTATTTTACATTTAATATAAAAATAATTTAACAATCCTACACTAACAACTGTCATCAAAACAAATATAATTTTACTTAATCTCTCACTATTAATTCCCTCCATTCTACTCTGAAAACAAATGAAGCTTAAATTAATTGAGTAAGATTACAGTCACACACCTTTTTCACAATATTTTCATACCTCTTACTCATAATAAAAATAAGTCCCATACTATGTGATTTAGCTTAAATTAAGCTAAAAGATAAAATAAGCAACTTATAAACCCTACCAAACACTCACGATGTAGCGCCTATTCTTATTGTAAGTGGGTGTTAGAAAATGTTATAAAAAAATATATAGTAATAAATGTGTGAACAAAATTAGAGAGGGAGAGATGGACTAGAAAGATGGGGATGAAGAATCAACTTTTACAGTCGTCATTTATTGATAACAAAAAACTTAGGGTCCCAAAACTTACTCAAAACTCCGTTACGTAGCTGGAATTATCAACGGTTTAAATGGCTCAAAATTTTAAAACGACATCGTTTTGAGATTTTTTTTTTTTTTATCTTAACTGTAAGATTTATTCTCTTACCGGTAAGATAATTTTCCCATACCAGGTCTGAGTCATTCTCTTACCGGTAAGAATGTCAAAACGACGTCGTTTTGACATTCGAGACATTTGAACTCTCACGCATTCTACTAGCTCTCACGCATTTTCTTACTCCAAATAGGTGTGTTGTAAAGATTAAATTAATTAAGTGTGAAATTTGTAAGTGAAATAAATTTACATCATTAATTCTTATTTTTACATAAATTCTAAATAAATAATTTTGGGTTTGTAATCTTGCTGTATTGATAAACACTGTATTGCAGAGGAGAAACTTCAAAGAAAGGAAACTTCTTTTCAAAGCATCTTCCAAGAAAATTCTTCAATTTTGATTCTCTCTCCCTCTCATATTAATAGCAATTGACCGACTTGGGGGTCCAATCTCCTCTCTCTCATAATTATGGCAATTGAGTTGACTGACCGACTGACTCGGGGGGTCCAGACCCAAGTAAACTTATTCACACATCTTATGCAACTGTAGCTGTTCAAAAACCCTTACTTTCACACCATGATGTGAATTTGAACCTTACATTTTATTTTATTTGCACTATCTGTTCACATTTTTCTATCTTCATAACTTTTCTCAGACTCGTATATAAAGACACCAAACCAAAGTACTGATCACTAAACACATAGTAAAGTCTACATACAACCCTTGAGAGCTCTAAAACCTCCTTTTTTTGGTTAGAGAGAGAGCCAAAGATGGATGAGAATGAGAATAAGAAACAAAAGCTGCAAACTACTACTAGTAGTCAGTTCAACAAGCACCATCAATTCCTTAAGATGACTTTGAAGTTTCTTGTTTGTGTCTCTCTTTTATCAATCCTATTTTCTTACTCCTCAACCTTGTCTCACCTCTTCTACTACTTCAAATTTCACTTCTCAACTTTAATTTTCCCACTTTTTAGCCAGACTTTTGAGAGAAAGTATATGTTCCTTATTTGCAACGGAATCATGCTTTTCTCGCCAAAAACTTGAGCTTTGCTAGCCCTTCTTATGAGATGGTGTGAAGCCATTGTACACAACCGAAGCACAACTCCAACATAAGGAAGCAGCCATGGAAAGTACTCTAGGGACTCTGGAGAAGATAGAAAAACAAGAAAATGAGTCTATGGATATAAAGGTACATGGAAGAGAAAGTCAAGATATGATCACTGAAACTGAAGATGATGAAGAACAAGATGCAAGTGGGTCATTGATTCCACCATTAAATGTGAGTGCAGAAGAACTGAACAGAAAATTTGATGAATTCATAAGGAAGATGAAGGAAGAAATCAGGATTGATGCTCTAAGACAACCCAATTGCTTGTAAGTGTGTTCTGAACGATTAATGATCTTCATGGATTCAGTCTTTTTTTTAGGCATGGCATCATATGTTGTTTTTTCATGATCACTGTAATTCATGATT